>JABUQX010065893.1:12500-17500 GCA_015478945.1 Trachelipus rathkii | reverse complement strand
TCAAATGAAGTAATGTATATTACATTCGTAACCAGTTACGTGATAATTCATTTCGCTTTTTTCTTATTGTTTGAGGAGTCCTTATTACACGACTCTTACGTTGTAATATTCCTTTGTAAGGGCGTTCATTAGGAACTACAGGGGTGGAAACCGATGGTTGATAATGATTATCCAAATCCAGTAGACGCTGCTTATTATGAATTAAACTGCGCGGAAAATTAATTCCCTGTAATTCGCGTTTAATGACATCCCATCCTGGTATAGGCCTCTTTTTCCAGTCTCGAGCTAAGTCTGAGACCAAGTCTACTATATTTGATCCTTGAAGGGGTTGATCATTAACTACAATCTGTCCTAGATCGTTCCAAATTAACTGATCTTTTAAAGTATCATATAATGCGCTACCTTTATTTTTTAATGTAGGAGGCAAGCTGTTTTCTAAAACCTTTTTAAAATCCTTTCCTTCATAGTCACGTTGTGAAACTTCATTTGAAATGGTGTGTATTCCTGTATACTTTTCTTTGACTTCTAATAATTTTTGTAATATTTCCTGGTATTATAACCTTATGCCCTCTTATATTCTCTAATGATTTCACATCGTAGATGCCTTTATGGAAATGAATAAGGTTTTTATATTCGTTAAACTTCGGTTGAAATACGTTATAACACCATATTATTTTCACAGGAAGTTCTTCAAATATCTCTACTTCACTTAATAATTTTAGTAGAGCAAATTTCTTACAGCATCCTATTGGGCCTGCTATAAGACACGTTGCAGGCGTACGGAACATGAATTTATGCACGTCCTCCATGATTGACACCTGTTAGTTCAGTAAGGCTATAGTATGAATAGATTACCTTTTAAATATATTTAAACGTTTCCCTAAATGTACGGTTATTTCAAACTTACTCTTTCGACAGCTTTACAAATATGCCACTCGTTCAGATCATTTTCCAAAAGGTATTCTCTTAGTTTATGTATACAATCTCCTAATATATATGTGAAAAGATCACGTACAGAAATCATAGTATGTTTATTTTTTGGTCCATCAGTGTAAATAGAACCACACTATTGTTCTTTAAACATTGAAATAAATTTATGCACGTCTATTTAACTCATGAAGTATTCAATAATATCTACAGAGTTTTCCGAAAGCATTTCCTTAAATGTGTAATACTCCTGATACAGAATATAGTGTGCTGTATTTACGTGATTACTCAACATTTCAGACCTTGTACTCTGTAATAGTACCCTCTTGCGAATCTCAGCCATATATTTCCCGCTGTAACTTCCCGTAATAACAGAAACCCGTAACGGTGCGGTCAATGCATCCGAGTTATACGTTCTCATACTCTTACCTCCTTCTGATATGTTTTGATCCATTATGTAAGTATGAGATCATGCTCCTACATCCACGTAGCGTCCACTAGTATATCTATATATGGCTCGTCTGTAGAATAACAATACGCGTCTCCATATCTAGCTCAGAATATATATCGACGTATACTCGACACACACATTCAAGCCTAGCAATATCCCGGCGATCTACACAAGCGATCTATATGCCAGCTCCATCACACATATAGCATACTATCATGACAATGATAACAATAGTGCCACTCGAACACACTCCAATCATACAGTATAGCACTCAACCTTGTCGCATGAGAGTTATGCATCATATGTGACAGGTAACGCCCAACCTCACATATATGAACGAGGATGTATACAACTGATGTCTAGCTCAAAGCTAACTAGACCGATACAACTCGCGTCCCGAAAGCTCCATCGAGCTCCCGCCTCGCGCCCTACCGTATAGATCTCCGCCACGTCTTTGATATGCAATTGAACTCCACAGCCTGGAGATATTTCTTCCCACTGTACCATGTCCCTGTTATAGAGATGAAACGCGAAATTAAGTCTGTGAGCATGATCGAATACAGAAAAATAGTAAGCTTCTTTGCACGAAGGCTCGAAAACACTTCTTCCTTGCTTAAAGGTTACACAGGAACTGACGGCTCATCAGAATATATATCCTTATCTAGTGAAAGTATATAAGAGCTGTGATATTATATTCTAGTCATTCTTAAGAGAGCTTTTGAGCCGACAGGATGCATTTCTTAACCAGTGCGTCTCATGGGTGCTGTAAATCAGAATTAAATCTTTTTAATGTGCCACCCACCCAAGTTAGCGTGCTTAATAGCAATTACGTGTCTATCAACCCCACTCACTCGATTACCAATAGCGATGCGCCTTTAGAGTTTATAGTAACGGGATCAGGGGACTTTTACATCGATCCCTGTGACATCCATTTATACTTGAAGGTGAAGCTTTTATCAGAAGATGGAAGCGAACTACCTGCATCCGATGATCATGTCGTTTACACTGAGAGTAACTTCTTGTATACCGCTTTCAGCCAGCTGGAAATATTCCTTAATGAAACGCCTGTTAATTCAGCTACAGCCTTATATCCGTACAAATGTTATATCAACAATCTTTTAAACTTTAGTGAAGATGCGAAGCAATCCCACTTGCAATCCTGTGGGTTCTACAGCTTTAAAGATGTAGATAAGCATATTGACAAGGCAGCGAAATCTCCAAGTAACACATACGAATTTTACGGACGGCTAATGGGGGATCTACTTAATCAGGAGCGACTTCTACTCCCAGGGGTGGAGCTTAAGCTGAAATTGACTAGGGCAGCTCCTCAGTTTGCATTGAAAGTAAACACTAAAAGCGGTGCTACGAGTACTCCACCTTCCCCAATTTTCAAATTGTTGGAGACCTATATTTATGTACGCAAAGTGAAACTCACGGCTAACAGGCATCTTGAAATTGAAAAATCACTTCTAACCTCAACCGCAAAGTACCCCTTGATACGGGTGGAGACAAAGATTTTTAACTTTACGCCTGGTTTATCAAATATTAACATCCCTAACATTGTTAATGCGACTCTCTGCCCTTGAAAGTTGTAGTAGGTATGCTTGAACATACAGCTGTAGCAGGCAAGTATAAAAAGCCTACCTTTAAATTCCAGCATTTCAATTTAAAACGAATCAGTCTTCAAATCGACGGGCATTCACACGGCAGGGATTACGAAACGTCTTATAGCAACATTCCCTATGAGTCGCTGTGCTCTCGGCCATTCTACGATCTGATAGCCCAAACTGTGCAGTGTAGTGATACAGGAACGGGTATTACACTACAAGATTACGTTGACAATTCTAATTTATACGCTTATGAACTAACAGCCGACCTTTCATCGTCTGCTTCTACTCATTTAAGCGCTGTAACGAGTGGATCATTAGGATTGAATTTAAATTTTGCATCGAGCTTACAGGTTCCTGTTTCAGTCTTGGTCTATATGGAATACCAGAGTCTCGTTGAACTTGACAGGGTTAAAAACGTGCTTCTAAGCGGATAACCATGAACGAGGCCGAACTTGGAGTATTACTGTCGTCAGTGAAGGGTTTCAAGCACACCTATGCCAGTAATGAATTAGAAGATATAAAAATAAGAGTAAACGGAGGGCTGATATTTAACACCTCCCCTAGATGGGAAACTACTCAGGGCCACTGGGCTGTACTATACAAACTTGATGAAAACTGTATGATTCTAGTTGATTCACTGCATCAATCGATGTTATATTCATCTCCTTATATAAAGCAATTCCTAAGAAACAATAATTCAAGCTATATGAAAACCTTAACGTTTCCGATCCAATCAACCTCTTCGCAGCTATGTGGCCTCTATGCCGTTTACTTTTTACATGGATTACTTAAAAAGCGGTCTCTTGAAGAGCTCGTTAATGTATTCTCAGCTAGAAATCCCATACTCAACGATTTATTATTGTTAAGGGAAAATTCTTAAAAATGATGTATTTACTAATAAAGAATATTTTTTATAATAAGCGTTTCACTGTATGATCTCCTCTTCATATTCATCTATATTTTAAAAAAAAGAACCTATAGCGTATAATAAATTATTCGACCCGATATATAATTAAGACATTGTTCTCATCTTGAATACATATGTAGGACTTTAAAGTCGCACTAGTCTAACCTGTACCGGCGCATTCCTTCATCGTGCTTGACTATAGGCTCAAATACCACACCCCTCAGGGCCTAAATCCAGCGATAAAAACCATTGAGTAAGGCTATATTTAGGACAGCGAGTTTTCAGGGGAAACCTCGTAGGAGGATGTGAATTACCCATACTCCTCAACTCGTCAATAATAAATGTTATAGACATTGCTCGAAACTTTAATAACTTTATATATAATCTACTTAATAACCGCTATCATAACTCTAATATATATAAATATATATATCTATATATACACTATATATATATATATATATATATACTATACATATATATAATATATATATAATATATATATATACATACTAAATATACTATATATATAATATATAATAATATATATATTACATTTCTGTTCTCAGTATTTTCACGTTGCGTTGGAAAGGAAATTGTTAGGAGAAGCCGTATAATATGTCATGCCAATAAAACATCAAAACACGTAGTTTAAAACGTACTTTCAGTGGAGATGGAGAAACTGTATCAGAAACCGTACTCGTAGAAGTAGTCGAAGAGGTGGAACTAGTAGAAGCTGTGCGGACCTATGAAAATGCAGTCGAAGCTGATGATGGTCAAAAACAGAATACAGCCATGCCTTGCAAAAGGGTAAGTGTCGTTAAATTATTATTATTATTATATATATATACTATTATATATCTATTATATATATATATATATCTATATATGAATGATATAATATATATATATATATATATATATACTATATATATAATATATATATATATATATATATATATTACATATGTATAGATATATATATATATTATATATATATATATATCATATATATATATATATATATATATATATAGATATATATATATATATATTATTATACTATATATATATATATAATATATTAATACTTAGATATATATAT
>JABUQX010065893.1:5000-7500 GCA_015478945.1 Trachelipus rathkii | reverse complement strand
CATAATTGTCGTGAAGAGGAAGGAGGACGCATAAAAACGGATATGTTGCCGTATATTCTAGTGAGCATACTAGTATGCAGTGACTGCGGGGAGAAGGAGCTAGGCAATTCATCACAGTGTAAGACTTGTGGGACTGCACGAACTGAAATATTCAAACTGAATTTTGGATGCAACAGAAGAGTATGAGAAGTGTCCTGTCGATCTATTTCTCAACTATATATTCAGATTTGCTGAAAAACATAAGAAATCTAATATATTAGTTGCGGCTCATAATGGCGGCAAGTTTGACAATCAGTTTGTTTACAGCAAACTGCTTGCCCGACCTGCCGTACATTCCATATCTTCCAATCCTGTGAAACGTAGAACCAAGATAATAACTATGACTGCTAATCACAATATTCAGTTTAAGGACACGTTAATGTTTATGCCATGCGCCCTGAAAAAACTACCTAAGTGTATGGGCATTACAGGTGAGGTTTCTAAAGGCTTCTTCCCTTACCGTTTTCTTACCCTTGAGAATATAAATTACAAGGGTAAAATTCCGGATAAGGCAGCCTTTGAGACACATCGTATGTCCGACAGTGAAAAGGAGGATTTTGATCGTTGGTATAACACATTTAACAATAAGGAGTACGACATCATGAAGGAGTGTATTTCTTATGTGTTCAAAGATGTTAAATTCTTCGTCGCTCTTCGAGAAATTCAGGGGTATCTTCCTTAGGGACCATAAGTTGGACTGTCTGCTTGATTTGTTCTACCATCGCTGCCTATCTTTCCATGATTTATAAAAATGCATTTCATTGCCTGCAAATACATTGGCTCATATAGGCCGTACTGATGATTCTAACTACTCGTATGAAGGAGTGAAATGGCTTACGTTCATGGAGATGTATAAGGGTCGGCGAATCGAACATGCAAGGAATGGCGGCGAACGCAAGTTTAAATTCAAAAATAGGTATCTAAAGCCTGACGGCTACGTTGAAATTCCAACTGAAGACTACGTTCCCTTTGACATTAATGAGTTCTTAACTACCCGGCAACTCAACGTCAATGAACAAACGTTAGAGTTGAACACCAAACGTCCACCTCCGCCAACTGGTACACCCATGAAGAAGATTGTCTTGCTCTTTCACGGCTGTGTTTGGCATGGGCATCAGTCATGTAAGAAAAGGCTTAGAAAGTCTCTGGGGCATATCAAGTCTTGATAGGTACAGTAAGACTATGAGGCAGGAAGCGGATTATAAGGCTCAAGGGTATGAAGTTATTAGAATATGGGAATGTGAATGGAAAAAAATGAAACAAGAGTGTGAGGTCACTATTGTAAACAACACCGATCAAACACGAACTGAGAAGCTAGGAAGATACGTCCAATCAATAGGGAATGAACTCGCAAATGAGAAACTTGAGGTAGGTGAAGCCTTGTATGGGGGACGTACAGAACCCTTTGTCTATTACTATCCACCCACGGAAGGCGTTCAATTGAAGTACCTAGACTTCACATCATTGTACCCTTATGTCCAGAAAACAAAACCCTTTCCAGCAGGTATGCCTACGAAACTCGTAGGTAGGGACCTTCCTTCCATAGATAAGTTCGTACAAGAAATGAACACCACTTATTTCGGTCTCTCCTACGTTTCGGTATTACCACCTAAGAAACTGTACACTCCTGTTCTTCCTGCCCGATATGACAACCAGCTAATATTTTTGCTTTGTAGAACATGCAGTGAATCTGGCTATGAAGGTAAATGCAGACATACGGATAACCAACGTATGTTAAAAGGAGTATACTGCAGTCCGGAATTGGAATTGGCTGAGAAGAAAGGCTATAAGATCAAAAAGATCCATGAAATATGGAAAATTACTCCTTCAAATGACATCTTCGGCGAATATGTTAAAACATTCTTGAAATGAAGACTGAGGCTCTGGTTTGCCCGATGGTAAAACTGATAAAGTCTGCGAAGAATTCCTTCAATTTCTGCAAGATTTCAAGGACATTGAGGGCGTAACACTTGATCCAGACAATATTGAAAGTAATCCTGGAATGCGTTATATAGCTAAACTACGGTTTTTTCCAATTTAAAAATTTTTTCCATTTATGGGGAAACTAGCTCAACGTATTCCAAAGAATGAAGATATCATCTGCACGAGCTACGATCAGGTCTGGGAATTAATGAAGAGAGCTGATCTTGAAGTGAGAAACATCATGGTAGCGGGTGATAAACATATAGTCGAAGTCACACACACTGACTTCACTAATAAAACAGCAAAGGCCACAAATGTGGCTGTTGCCTCCTTTACTACGGCTTATGCACGGGTAGAGCTATATAACCTCCTCGATTCGTTAGGTCAACGAGTACTTTATTGTGACACCGATAGTTTCGTTTTCACAGCCCGTGAAGGCTAATATATTCCGGACACTGGAAAATTCTTAGGAAACCTGACGGATGAGATAGGGCAAGGTGATATAGCTGATAGTTTCGTATGCACTGGCCCTAAATCC
>JABUQX010065891.1:80000-91167 GCA_015478945.1 Trachelipus rathkii | reverse complement strand
TTCATAATTTTACTATTTATACAAATCTTCGTCAATCAGTTTACGCTTAACCATCCAATCACAATTCCTAAAATAATTAATAAAATGATGTATCCACTTATTAGTTATTTTAGAAAAACAAATGTATATTAAACATTTAGCAAGACCGAAAATTGGTATTTCTGTACAATTGAACTTCGTCCACAAGAAATCACAATTTTCTTCTAAAATCGAAACATAAAAGCCAAATGCATTTATACATTGTGAGCTTCACATTATATAAAATCATTAAATATTATTCATACACATTTATATATATATACAAAACAATTACATAATAATAAAATGCGTAGTATCTCTTATAATATAATAATAATAATAATAATTAATAATAATAATAAGCTATAATATAATGTAATAATAATAATAATAATAATAATAATAATAATAATAATAATAATAATAATAGTATTATTATTATTATCACAGTTTTGTGAATGACAACCAATCAAAACTTAGCTTCTCAAAAGTAAGTCTCGAAAAACAAGTTTTCATTGGCTGTCATTTACTCATGAATTACAACCATATTTACAAAATTTTCGACGAGCCGCTACAATCATACAACGTATATATAAACAAATGAAAGAGATATTGCAATGGCAATGTTGGCCATTACTTTACAATACATAAATGAAGCAATGTTATATATTACGTGTATAATTGCATTACATCTTTGGCCCACCCTTTTGAAGCAAATTGGTACATTTTGCTTTATGTACACGTGATTAAAACATTGGTCTCATTTACTCAGTGCTCCTTCTTCTGTAGAGACTTCTGATAATGGACCAGATGTGTTGTCGGCATATTACATGCTTAAATGGTCATTGACGACATTATCTCACCCACTAATGTGGATTAGGGCAAACTTGAATTTTCCTTCGAAGAACAGTCACAAGAGTAGTCGGGTGTTTGCGCCGGGTCACAAAATATTTAAATCTATTTTCAACAAAATAATCAGCTTCGTTTCTTTCATCTTTTATTTTTGTTGTGACCATCTTTGCTGGCATTTTCCTTTGACATACAACTACTAGTATTCTTCTTACACCCTTTCCTCCAGACCTACACCCTCTTCTTTCTTCGTTATCTCCTTTTCTCTTAAAAAAAGACCAATGGCCAAAATTTTTGGTTTTTTTTTGTTTTTTTTTTAAATTACTTATTTTTCATATATATCAAGTCTTTTTAGGGTATTTAGCATTAAAATACAGTAAATACAATATGTTAAAAGAGGTATACAATATATAAAGTAGAGTTTAGTACTTAATAAAGTTTTATTAGTGCTCTAGGGCATATAATTATTACATTTCACATTATCTTATTATTATTATTATTATTATTATTATTATTATATATATATATATATATATATATATATATATTCTTCATCTATATAATATATTATATATTAATATATAATATATATATATATATATAGTATATATACCGTATATATATATATATATATTAAATATTATATATATAATTATATATATAATATATATATATATTATATATATATATATATATATATATATATATATATATATATAATATATATATATATATATATACCGGTATATATATATATATTTATATATATGATTATTATTTATATATATATATATATATATATATATATATATATATATATATATATATATATTCTTCATCTACCTTTTTCTCCCCAAGACTGGTGGTAAGGTGCGTAACAAGCATCAGAAAAGAAAAGCAGTAGAAGGATATGAGAAAAGTCGAAAAGAAAGCCCACCCTTACCGCCCCCTTTATGTTCGCATTAATTAGTAAGGACCGTCGCAGTCAGAAATCCACCCTATATGCTTTCACGGGGACTGCGACGGACCCTCCACTATGGTAAATCATCGTGTAATAGGGTTTCATTCCTTGACCCTCAGGTGGGCCACAACGCATTACTCCCTCACAAAACGCCCACCATTCTCTCTATTATGCATCCTTTATCTCGCCTCTGCAAACTCACATATTTCTCTCCTTCAGACATTCGTTTACTGAATCTCCATCCACTTTTTCTTCGATCTCTCCAGCCCGTCGGTTTTCAACAACCTCGCCACTAACAATCTGCTTAAAAACTTGACTATCATATCCTTTCCCATGACTCAAACATTTCTTCGACATACTTGCAATTTAATTTCTCTTGTTTACCCCTTTCTTCACACAACAAGTTTCTAATATGTTCATTTTACTCATTTTATCAATTCTTCTTCACACCTAGCTATGCCCTAAGATTGTCCATCTGAACACAATGAACTTTAGATCTATACTTCTTATTCCAGACCATAGTCTCAACTACTATACAATAACACAGGTAACAACATACCCTCATGTAAGACCCTAGCTCACCAAGACTTAGTCCTTTACATTCACCAACGATTTAATTGCACAGCCACCTTCTTGCCATTCCGAACTTTTCCTACTAAAACCTCTGCATCATCCGTTCTCTTCTCATCCAAATTTACCCTAAATATTTAAACTCAGACACTTGTTCCAGCCGCTCACCATCTATCTAACGTAACTTCACACTGAGGACTGTTCTTCACTCACACCATAACACTAACTCTTATCTATGTTCTACTTCAACCCTCCTTTTAACACACCCTTGCCAATCTCTCTACCAATTTCTCAAACTCTTCAGATTCGCCACACAAAACCAAATTCATCTGCATATAATAGGTTAGGAGCACGCTCCACTATCTCCATCATTCTAACACCATTTCCTGCCACCCCCACCTTTAATTCTTTCATAACCCCATCCATATACAAATTGAATAACCAAGGAGACATAACACATACCTGCCTCACTTCCGCTATTAATTATTTAACCATCACTTTTGACACCATTATTTCTTACACACACCTCACTATCAATCATACTACTTTGAATTCCATTCAGATAGCCTATCACCGAACACTATATTATCACTAACACTTGCCATAGACCTTCCCTATTAACCCTATCATACCCTGTTGCAATAAATCCATAAAACCTAATACAATTTAATTCTTCCTCTCTCTAATTTTCTCTATCATTTGCTTGTTTCAATGTCAAGATTTGATCCACACATCCTCTACCACTCCTAAACGCACCTTGTTCTTCAAAAATCAGTCCTTCAGTCACTCGACGCACTCTTTCGACCAAAATACCAGCATATATCTTCCCTACAAACTCAAATAAACTAAATACCCAATAATTTCTACAGTTCCCTTTATCTCACTTACCCTTATATAAAGGGTACTATTACTGCTCCCCTCCAATCCCTCGAAAACTATCCCCTCCATAAACGCTTTATTACACAACTTCAAGATCCAATCATCACCATCTCGGCTCCGTTCTTGATCATTTCACCAGTAATTTCATCTAGCACCTGCAGATTTGTACCATTCTTCATTTTTCTCACTCTACCCATTTCCTCTCTTTGCTAATAACCTCATCCCCAAATATCCTATCTCTTCTTGCAAATATCAAAACCCACCCACATCATTATCACTCATCATTCTTGCCAATATTATTTCTCAGATTTCAAGTGTTCTTTCCACACTCCCCTCACATCCTATTTCGTCAGTTACAAAAATCACCATCCCTATTCATTATTCTAAGCAGGTTCCCCTTATTCTCATTCTTAACCTTCCACGCTTCTTCCAGAAGAGCTTCCTATTCCCTTGGATGTCCCCATTCATCCTCCTTCAAACTGGTTCATTTAACCCTCTTCTTTTCTCTTACGTATGCATATTTTAGCATTCCTTTTTCCTCCTTATATAATCCAAGCTTCTTTCTTTTGAAACTTCATCATTTGCTTTTTAGTACATTCAACCAAGCTTCTTTTTTACTTTTAACCGCTTGCATCACCTCTTCATTCCACACTCACTGTTATCATTCTTACTTCCTATTTTAGCACACCCACATACTTCTTTTTGCACTGCTTAACAATTGGCTTCCTTCATTGCTTCCAGATTTATTCAGTTTCAACTTGTTCACATTCAACTGAATTTACTTGCGAGCGTTCTTACATCTTATCTTATTACCCTTGTTCACTAAAACTTCTTCTCACTCTTATTTTACCCACTTCCTTCGTATCACCTTCCCTCTCCATCCAAGTCCCACTAACTAATTTTACATAGAACAACAATGATCCGATAATCCAATTCCTAAACCCCTCACTGATTTAACATCCAATACATTACTTCAACATCTCTTACTTTCACCAACCAGCAAAATCAATCATACTTTTGCACTTCGATTACCATCTTCTACCTACATCAACTCTAGTATAATTTATGGATACTCTTGTGTTTAGAAAGTATTACTTACACACATACCTCTCCCTTCACAGAATCAATCCCCTTCCTACCATTCTCATTTTCTCCTGCAACTCAAACCACCTGTTATACCATCTTTTTTCTATTATATATAAGTATATATATATATATATATATATATATATATAGTATATATATATTATATAATATATATATATATATAATATATATATATTATATATTATATTATATTATATATACACTTTATAAAATCCATATTAATAGTCAATATTTAGGCCTAGAAGGGGTATTGGTACTACTGTATAATTTAAAACATCTTTTATATACATAAAAAGAGGTAATTTTAAAAAAAAACAAAAAAAAACATTTTGTTTTAAAAGCTGGCATTTTCCTTTGACATACAACTACTAGTATTCTTCTTACACCCTTTCCTCCAGACCTACACCCTCTTCTTTCTTCGTTATCTCCTTTTCTCTCTAACTTCTTCCATAGTATCACACATTTCTTTGTGTTTCTGTGTCTCTTTTGACACTCTTCTCCCTTTCTGCCAACTTCTCTCATCTTCCTTGCAAACAATAGTTTCACCATGCGGTGACTCTTCATGTGAGACTTCTCATCATCATCACACTCCTCACTTCTACAACCAGTTTCACATCTTTCCTTTTCTCCTGACATTCCTCCTTCACTCCTCCTGCAGTATGTTCTCTTACCCTCTCTGCACATAACTTCTTTTATTATCCAAACCTTTTCCATGCTGCCGATGTCTTCTCTAACTACCTTGTTTTCAAACCTTGCATTGTGCCGTTTAACATCATTGACCGACTGTACCACTTTTCCGTGGCAGTCTCGGCGTCTCATCTTCACTTCTTTTATCGAAGTATTATTGCACAATGCCTTTTCCTCCTCACTGAACAGTTCAGCGAGCCTTGCTCTTCCCTTGTTCCCAACTTTTAATCCTGAACGCATTGAATTCTGACTGCCCCAGTAATAATACTGAGGATGACTCTTCAACTTCTCCCTGCGTTCCGGCATACCGTCGCAAACTTCCTTTACACTACACTCTTTAACTTCCTCTCTTTGAGACATCGCATCTTTCTGTTTACTTTTAAAAGTCTTCCGCTCGTTAATCAGTTCTTGAACTTCATCACCATGGGTTATATCCCCTTCACCCACAGCTACAACACCCTTCTCTCCAGAACTTTGCGTGTGACTATCTATGTCACCTCTCACCATCTCATCATCTTCATCCGCACGATCTGTTTCACCAGACCACTTCGTGCTCTCTACCACCGATGTTTCTTGAACATATCTATCATTCTCGTGTCTTCTTCAACATCTATTAATAGATCTTTAGGGGCATCAACTTCATCTTTTCCTGTAACGTTCTCATTTTCAGGTGAACATTTGCACCCAGTCATCACATTTAGTGATGGTTCCATGGTTGGCGCGACATCTTTATTACTGATGTCAAACGATTGTGGCACTGACGGTTTCCCTCTGTAAGACTCACTCATCTCCAAACTTGCCATTCCAAATTTATGATTGGTTTGGTTAGGTTCTTCTTGTGAACCTTCTTCAGCGCTCTCAGCGATGGGGACCAGCATACTTCTATTGTTATGCCCGACCTCTACTTTACGAGGCCCTCGACACACGGTCGACTCCCAAGCGAGATTAGGCTGACTTAAGGGCAATGCTCCTTTGACATTCCCGATTACCAAATCATACACAACCTCCGGCAATACTGCCGCGGTTGTTCTCCCTACGTAATAAGGGGTATCCACATCAATATTTGCAAGCGGAGCTTCGATCACCGTACCGTCCAACAAACGTATTTTCATGTTGTTTCCAACATAACACCTTTTCGGCACAAACTTTTCCCGCACAACCACTACGTTACATCCAGTATCTCGGAGGGTTTTGACTTTAAAGCCATTCACCGTCCCATACGTTACAGGTAGGTGTGACGTTTCGTCATTTTTCACCTTCATTATATCATTCAGGAGCTTCGGCTCTTCACCTGAGTAGTTCAGGGCTTCGTTGCCGTTATCAGAGACTCCGGACGCTCCCGTGCTCTTTGTTTCTTCTTTTTGCCTTCCTGAATTATTTTGTCCCCTAGTACTATTGTTGAAATAAGGAGGGGCTCGACAATCCCTTGAGAGATGCCCTCTCCTTTGACACTTAAAGCACGTGGGCACTTCTCTCGGCTCACTGCTACTGCGACGATAGTTCTGTCTGTCGCCACTCCCACCTCCGATCCTGCTTTCATTGTTAGTTGCTCTCGATGCATGTTGGTTGCTACTTTTCTGATTACCATTCGTAGAGTAACCATTGCCTTTTGATCTAAAATTATTATTATTATGTGTGCTTTTCTCAACGTGATTGTGATTTCGCGTGTGACTATTAGCTGTGAACCTCAAACGATGTGCTTCCATGTATCCTTCAGAACAAGTTATTATCTCTTCTGGTGCTTTCTTTTTCGACTCCCTTAAGTAGGTTGCGAGTTCTTTTGGAACCGTATTCAAATACTTATCCACCGAGAAAAATTCGATAATATCATCAGGTGTCAGTGTTACATTCGCTGCTGTTAACCACTTTTTAAGAGCTTCAATAATTCTCTGTAAATAAACTCTAGGATTATCATCTTCCGTAGGAGTTATAGTTTTATACTTTGTACAGTACCCACTTTCCGTGAGCCCATATCTCTCCAATAAAGCACTTTTCAAACCTTCGTAGCTCTTTAATTCTTCAACAGTCATCTTATTATATACACTGACAGCTTTGCTTGTTAGGAAACCTCCTAAAATTGTCGCTCGCTTTTCCATAGGGATATCGTTCGCCTCTGCTTGCTTCTCAAACATTAACAGATATTCTTCAATATCGGTTTTCTTCTCGTCGAAGAAAGGAAGCTTCAACTTCGGATACTTATTAGCATGGGAAGCATTATGGCTGCTCTGAGCATTCTGTGATGCTATCACTGCGTCATGTTGCCGCTGTTTTTCTTCAGCATCAAGCTTCATCTGAAGCATTCTTTCTTCTGCTTCTAATTTAGCCTTTTCTCTTCGCTCCTCTGCTTCGAGTTTGGCTTTCTCTACTCCAGCTTCAGCCTCAAGCTTAGCTCTCTCTCTTTCATCTTCAAACTTAGCTTTCTCCCTTCGCTCTTCTACCTCAGCGGCAAATTTCTTTTCCTCCAAAGCCGCAGCTATCTTTTGCTGTTCGACTTCCGCTTCCTTAGCTAACCTTTTTTCTTCTAAAGCTAACTTTTCTCTCTCCAAATCAGCAGCTACTTTATCTTTTAGTGCGGCAGCGATTTCCTTACCCGAAAGACCAGCGGATTTGCACCACTCCATAAACTCAGCGTTAGATGTAGCCATAGTTATATTTGTTGTACACAAAACAAATTACAAAATATATCGTTCGCTAACAGAGTCACTTTCAACGCACGAATCACAATCCCGTTTTCTACCAAAATTTCGAAATTTAGCTTTCACTGATAGCTCTATGAAAACAAATTTCTAACCGCAAAATTACCAATGTATATATATATATATATATATATATATATATATATATATATATATATATATTATATATATATATATATATATATATATATATATATATATATATATATATATATATATATATATATATATATATATATATATATATATATATATATTATATAACTATTTTAAAATAATATGCAAATAAATTTGACAAAATCTTACGGGGAACTAGTGTTTTACCTATAGAACTCAAACAGAGGAGAATTGTGAATTCTGGGAAACCACTATTTCGCTCCGCTTAATTTTGCAAACTTTAACGCCTATCTAAACAATATTAATAAAATTATATGATATATATATTATATATATATATAATATTATATATATTATAATATAATATTATATATATATTATATATTAATATATAATATATATATATATATATTATATATATATATATATTACTATTTCGCTCCGCTTAATTTTGCAAACTTTAACGCCTATCTAAACAATATTAATAAATATATATATATATATTTTTATATATATATATATTTATAAGAGCATAATATATAAATTACCAAAATTATTCCAGTGTTTCACTATTTCCAAACGATAAATATTGCTGGAATAACAGTTTGTTATCCCACCAATACGCAAAGAAAAATTAAATACTTTTAACTTCAATAAGACAAATAATCGAAACGACTATATTGACAGTTAAAAAAAAAAACAATACAATATCAACTTATATCATATATCAACAACTGAGATATAAGTTACAACACTTGAACATGAGTTCTGGCACAGGTTTTAACAAACGACTGTACTAACTTGAGCTTAAATATTCAATAAAATAGCTAAAACAACTTTACTACAAGCACTTCACTGATAAGAAGTAATGACTGAAAAGTTATAATATAAGATCCCAGACAGGTATACCCAAATTTATTAATGTATTCCCGAACAGGTATATCATCTAATAAATAAGATTCCGGACAGGCATTCCCAAATTTATTAATGTAGGGTGATTGGTTAAAAAGATATTAAATTATTTGTCATAACTTACTCTTCGAACTGATGAACAAATCCTTTGGCCAGGCCCCCGTGACAATCCAATCAACTAACACCTTTTAGATTCTCAAACCTGTATTGTAACAGTATCCAGGCCTCCTGTTAAGTGAGCTATCGGCCTGTGCAATATTGCAGTGCAACTCAATACTTACAACTCACCAACTTATCCTTTTAGAGACCCTTCAAGTGGAACAACGGTTTGACCGAGTTCTTTTATCTTATGTGAAAACAGTTCAGTCAATACTTTTCTTATCAGAGAATGAACCCTTTTTGTGATCAATCTTTCAATCACGAAAACCACGTCTTTAAGACTTAAAGCAATAGCTAATTGAATTATTGAATAAATGAAAAAGTAAAACACGTTTGGAAATACTCAAGAAAACCACTGGGATAATTTTAGAAATATTTTTAATAAAAAAAATAAATAAAAATGTACTGGTCTTACAAACTAGATTTTATAAGTCCATGAACATGTATCCGAATGTCCGAGGGTATTCGCATACATGCGCACTGCACATATAGAATCTTCAGTACTATATATCAGGTTATATTTGATATATATATATATATATATATATATTATATATATATTATATTATATATATATATTTTATATATATATATATATATATATATATATATACTTCAAAACTATCTACAGGTTTATAATTCCATGTACATGTATCCGAATGTCCGAGGGTATTCGCATACATGCGCACCGCAAATATAGAACCAAAATATTAACTACCATGGTAATATATTATATATATATATATAGTCGTATATATATATATATATATATATATATATATATATATTATATATATATATATATATATATTATATATATATATATATTATATATATATATATATAGAATATTAAATTATTATGCCTAAAAAAAATAATAATCAAATATCAACAACTAAATGCTTTAACCATGGTATTTATATAAATCTTCGCACCATAAATATAATATATATATATATTTAATATATATATATATATATATATATTATATAATATTAATATATTATATATATATATATATATATATATTGATGTTCAACGATATATATAAAAAAGCAAAATAATAACAAAAATGTATAGACAGATTGACTTTACAAAAGATATAAAATATTTACTTGAAAATTAAATGTTTTTAGAAATTACTTAAAACATCGATTTGTCAGTGTGACCAAATGAATGCAAAACCAGCTGATCAAATAACAGCTGATGTCTTAAAGCAAAGAGTTGCCAACTAGTAATATAACAAATCTTAATTTCAAATAAACAAACTGTGACTTTGGCAATTTTTCGTGTATAAAACAATAAAATTTTAATCGTTAAACACTTTATATTTGTTAACACAAAAGAATCTTTACCATATTAAAATAAATACACTTCAATGATAAATACCCTTACCTGCTAGTGATATATGGTAACACCGCAGACACAATGCATTTGCAATTCGCATTCACAGACGATGCTTTTAAAATAGCAATGCGAAATTACAAATAAACACAATTATATTTAAAACACAGATTAAAACACCATTAGCTTTACAAGAAAAATAAGCCACGATATTTCCACACATTGAAAAATTACACACCATATTACATTTAAAAAAACATTACTACAATTACTTTATAATAAAATATAAAATAAGACACTCCTCGATTACAAGAATATGCACACTAAAATAATAAAATTGATCAGACAAGGCGACAAGCGCATACCAACTGTAAGCACTTTGATTAACAACGAATGAAAGCAAAAAGATATCAAATATTCATAATTTTACTATTTATACAAATCTTCGTCAATCAGTTTACGCTTAACCATCCAATCACAATTCCTAAAATAATTAATAAAATGATGTATCCACTTATTAGTTATTTTAGAAAAACAAATGTATATTAAACATTTAGCAAGACCGAAAATTGGTATTTCTGTACAATTGAACTTCGTCCACAAGAAATCACAATTTTCTTCTAAAATCGAAACATAAAAGCCAAATGCATTTATACATTGTGAGCTTCACATTATATAAAATCATTAAATATTATTCATACACATTTATATATATATACAAAACAATTACATAATAATAAATGCGTAGTATCCTTATAATAATAATAATAATAATAATAATAATAATAATAATAATAATAATAATAATAATAATAATAATAATAATAATAATAATAATAATAATAATAATAATAATAATAATAATAAT
>JABUQX010065891.1:62500-65000 GCA_015478945.1 Trachelipus rathkii | reverse complement strand
CAAACTGATTTATGATTGGAATTTGCGAAAAGCGAAAAGCGAGTTAATCTAAAAAGCAGGGGGTTTCCAACCTTTTTGGCTTGTGAACCCATGAGTCCTAACTTTAAGTATTAAATTAAATACTTATTTGTAGGTTATTAAAAGGTAATAATTAATCCAATGCAATATAATATGATTTTCCTTGTAGACCCCCTCAAAACTTCTGTGGGCCCCGGGGATCAATGTGGCCCTCTATTGGGAAATGCTGATCTAAGGGGTAGCTGAAAAATAGACTAGTGCTTTAATATTGTAACGAATAAGATATTATCGTTAGCAAAACTTAGACTTTAATTAAACATCATGAGAGGACCCATTACGAATAAACTTTGTGTATCTAACAGGTTTAACTGAATTTTGCATCAAACATAAAAAATTTTATACTTCCAACAAAATTTGTGCGTTTTTTTATGATATAAAATTAATTTTCTAATTAACTGTTTATCTTGCAGTCAAAACTGAATTTGAGAAAAATGGCTTAGAAATGGGAACGGAACTCCGGTCAGTCTGTGGATAGTTCTATTATACTTTTGGCACGTTTAATACAATTTGGCCATCTCTGAATTAAAAATCTCTAATACTCTCTATGCTCTTTACCCTGTTATATTAATGCACTTTCTCCTTCATCTTTAAATAATAATTCAGTACCTAAATTATTTCCTTAATGAGACTAGTTTTAATTGTAATCACCTCTTTTGCCACTCACTTCTTTATCAACTCTCACACTTTTTCTAACGGATTTCTTGTCAGGAGGCTTTCCAGATCAAGGCAAGAGAGAGAGAGAGAGAGAGAGAGAGAGAGAGAGAGGAGAGAGAGAGAGAGAGAGAGAGAGAGAGAGAGAGAGAGAGAGAGAGAGAGGTTATTTTCTTTAAAAAAAAAAGTCTTTCACTAATTATGCGCTGAGGAAGGTGCCCCTTCTTTCAGAAAAAACCGCAAGAAGCCCTTTTGCAGATTCCTTTTATATTGTTCTTGCCACATTGTTCATTTCACTACATGTAAATGATAAATACCTTTCCTACTGACGACAGAAATGGAAGATAATAACCTTTGTGGGATGTTTTACAGCCTATGCAGCAGCAATACTCTATGATTTATTGTCTAAAATTATAAATGTGCTCTCTTCACAAAATCATACATCAAACGAAGGAGATAGGCACATGAGTGATGATGAATAAAGTTATATTTTAACTCGGAGCGCAGTTATATCGAGGAAAATGCACAATTATCGACTTGGAAATATTCAAAGAACGATCCTTGTGATGATCTTTGACCCATTGGTGATATTTTGCCTTCAAAAGAGAGAAAATTTCGATTTCTAAGTGGATCTAAAATGTTTCAAGCTCGTTTAAGAAAATTGCATTTTAAAGCTTTTATGATGGCATGAATTTTTTTCTTAAGTCTGGATTTATTTCCTTGGTGGTAGAAAAGCGATTCTCATCACAAATATTCTTCAAGCAAGATTCAGATTTTTTAGTAAATATTGACTTACGTCATTTTTTTCATTCTGTAAGATATTAACACCTGGACTAAGTCATTTTATTCTTGAAGCGTTTTGCAACTGATTCTGAAATTCATAATCTTGGTGATACTTAGCGATTGAAGTAAATTTAGATGCTAATAAAAAACTTTAAGAAGGTAACCGTGAACAATTTGCTAAGGTGATTGCAACAAGAGTATAGATAATTGGTGCTTATGTTGTAGGGATTTTGTTTGCTTACTTTTTTACTTGTTTACTAGCCACCAATTAAGGCAATTTTGCAACTGCTCTTGAAACTATTTTAATTTAACCAATTCATGAAAAGATTCACAAAATCTTCAGAATTTAAGATATTTGAATTTCATAATCATATTTATATAAACTCTTAAAAATTTTATATCTCAAAAATTTGATGAGAATATTTGCCGGAAAAAGAAAAGAAAAAATATTAAATAGATCAAAATTAATAGAAAGAGAATGATAAGTATGTATCAATTCTTGCCTATGAGGAAGAAAAGATGGACACTAAATGAAAAGATGCTGAGAGATGTTACAAGATAAATCTCACATTACAGTGTACACAACTAAACGGAGGAATATTCTAAAAAAAAATGTTCATGAGTCAACTTTGTAGTGCCCATCCTCAATCTAGAAAAAACAACTTGATTTTTCCTTTCAATGTTGTAAGTATATGACCAATCTTAAATCAATGGCTTGACTTTAGTAAGTAAACTCTTTTCTCTATTCCACAGGGACTGCCACAGAGATAAACAGGACCTTTGCACAATCAATCTAAATTCAGTCACAGAATCTCCAATGCTAATTTTCCTACCAATCAAACTTGCTTACTTTGCAGCTTCTTCTATCAAGTCATGCTCTTCTATGCCAGCATAACTTGGAATCCAGGTAATTCGAATATACACACCATCCCCAAAACTACCCAGAATGGCCTGTATTTGTGAAATTTGTGAACTGATATTTCCTTTC
>JABUQX010065891.1:47500-57500 GCA_015478945.1 Trachelipus rathkii | reverse complement strand
GAACAGTAGCAGAAAAACAAGATTATTGTAGTAGAAGAATGAAAGATTTTAAGCCCACAGAACATGGAAGTTAGGAGATTCGAGATTTCACGAAACGTGTTACAGGAGTATTCAAATGTTACATAGGCACGCACTCCACCCTTCAGACGGAATTATGAAATAAGTTATAGTTGGAAACATTTAACGAGTTAGAGGATGAATTCTTAGCCATCTGAGTCTCAGACAAGAGCAAAAGGTTAGGGTTAGATTAGAGAGGTGATATTCGCACAGAGGCTAAAGTTAGAATTTTGAAGACACGGATGTTGTGTGAAGTCAATAAGAAAGCCACGTGCTACGCAAATCTACCAATCTTACGACCACACACACACACACTACAACACACACACACACATCACACACACACACACACACACACACACACACACACAACAACCAAACAAACAAACAAACAAATAAGAACAATATACCAAAAAACAGACAAAAACAAAGAGAACGTGTTGGGGAAAAAAAACTGAACATTAACTAAATCCTAAACTTAAAAAATTTGTTAAGTGCTAAAATTAATAAAAAATCAACTACTATACAATGAAAAGAAATAAAACAAACCTTATGAAAACTTATTACCACACTCGGAGAGCCAATATAAAACTTTTTTAAAAACCTACCACTCAAAAAAAAAATTGAAACAATGAAAATTTAAAACTAGAACTTATCTCTTTAAAATGCAGAAACCTCTTCGAAACGAATAATTAATTAATTTCCGAGTGATATAATTTACATATAAAAAACAAAAAATATGATTTGAAGAACACAACCACACAGAACTTTTCAATAAATAAATAAGCAAATAATACAATAAATAACAATAAAGATCAAGACTTTCAACAGGGAGCACTTTCAAACATGTCTACACTCCACAAGATTAAAACACAATCTTAGCTCCCTTCCCTATGGGTTCCTCCTTCTCTTTGCTTACTCTTGACTAGTTTTCTCTCGACTTGCTCCCATCATCAGCACTCGTTGAGGAGCGTCCTCTCCTTCTTTCCTGTGTAATTGTGTTGTTCTTAAGGTTCTGGTCTTATCTCCAACTTTATTTCCTTACTTTTCATTAACGATCTCCCAGCATACCTCTAACTCTGTTCACCTTCGACCGATGACTCAAACTCTCCATTCTTCATTACTCATTTCTAAATATGCTCCCTCTTTTGCATCAAGAGTTGTCTCTCGTCTTTCAGCTTTCCGATTCATTTCTTGCCGATCTGGATGGATTTCCGGTCGGCGGTTCGCCAGCAACCTGTAAAAATTGCAAACCTACTTTAAAAACTCAAACTTCGTTACATCTCCTCTCAAAAACCACCTCCCTACTTTTCCTATTTGACCGTTCGACGGGCGATCAACGTCTCACCTCTGAATAACAAGCATTCCTTGGTCAACATAAACAACAAATTGTCTTGAGAAACCTCATATTACAATGGTTGCAAAGGTGGCCTCAAAGAAAACTAGCGGAGTTCTGTAAGGCTGCGAGATTTTTTTTTCTCTGAACAGTTACGCCAGTTATATAAGACCTTATCCGCCCTTGTACTGAGTACTGTTCTCAACATGTGAGGAGAGCTCGACTCCACCCTCATATTGGATAGGTTAGAGTTCTAAAGAGCTAAGAGACTAATAACTGTCCAATACCTTCAAACTCCCTTGACCCTCTATCTCAGCGACGTGACTTGGTGCACTATCTCTTTTCTATAGATACTACAGCGGCAGAATTCTCGGGGGAGTTGATCTCTCGCATTTCCATCACCCTTGCATCGCCCTCGATATTCACCAAGG
Source organism: Trachelipus rathkii (assembly GCA_015478945.1). NCBI lineage: Eukaryota > Metazoa > Arthropoda > Malacostraca > Isopoda > Trachelipodidae > Trachelipus > Trachelipus rathkii. The sequence goes on along the minus strand of JABUQX010065891.1, from coordinate 55,676 downwards.
AGTTGCCTTGCTATTCACAATGAAGAATGCGTGAATATTTGGAAAAAACCGCAGACTTGTTCGTTGTGGTGCCTCATTTCTTTCCAGCTACTTCTGTTCTGTGGAACTAATTGACTACTTCTGTTTTTCCAACTGTATTTAATCTTACCCTCTTTAAAGCCAACGTCTGAGCTCACCTGAGAGATTGGCGATAATCGTTGTCTTCGGTGGGATTTTCTATATTTTATTTTCTGACCCCTCCTTGAAAAGGGCCCTACGCGTGAGTGGTAGTGCACTGTAAAAAAAAAAGAAAATCATTTCCGCTATGTGTTCCGCACACTATGAGGGACCCTTCCCACCGAAGCAGAAGTCATTCCATGAGAAGTCAAAGAAGTACAATGGAAAGTCAGACCAGTTTTCAGTATCGAAGTGCCACAAAAGTTTCATCGCCACATTCTGTGGTCTTTCCAGCGGAAGACTTGAAGATATAGAAGAAAATACAGAAATAAGATGATCGGGGGACCCACAGGAAGAAAATGTTTAACAGAATAGGGAGAAGTTGCGAAAAGGTCTAAAATATTTGACTCATCTCCAATGCCATCAGGGATATGAATAAAGCTACACCAACTGATCAGGGTCATCTATGATGGAAATATAATATGCAAATTCACAGACTGTATATCGAGATTTAGAGGAAAGCCATTGCCGGTGGTGAACTTATATATATATATATATATATATTATAATATATATATTATATCTATAAATAATATATGATATATAATATATATATATACTACTAAATATATTTGTATAAAAATATATTATATATTATATATATATATATATATATATATGAATATATATATATATATAGTGATAGTTATATATATATTATATATTGATATTATATTATATAGGTATATAATATATATATATATAAACATACACACAACGTATATATATAAGTTATTATATTATTTATATATACGTATATAAAATATGTATATATTATATATTATATATATAAATTATATATATAATATATATGATATTATAGTATACAAATATATATATACAGTAGATATATATATATATTATATATATATATATATATATAATTATATATATATATATATAATAATATTATTATAGCCTATATATAATATATAATATAAATTATATATATATATATATATATTATATATATATATTACAGTATTAATTATTATATATGATATAATATTATATAAGTATAATATATATTATATATATATTATATATTATATATTATATGATATATATATATATCACATTAGCCGTATTTATATGCATGGCCACATTCTCTCTCTCTTCGGCTAGAATTCTGAGATGTGGCGGTCAAAATCTGAGCGGGAGATAATGTTTTTTAAGAAAATCTTATATGTGTATTTTGTATGAGATATTGTAATAGGTGCTTAACGTATATATAGTTTAAATATATATAAAGAATATATAATATATATATATATATATAAATATATATCATATTTATACTATATAATATATAATATATTCCTTTAAGATAAAGATAATAGTATCTGGCAACTTTTTTCCCCTTTCCTTGCAGGTTTGCTGAAAAAAAGTGTCTGTCAACATTGGTAGAAATGTTTTATTATTTCTATAGCATTAAAATATTTATATGATATTATGGCTATTTAATTATTTATACCTATTTAGTCTAAACTAAATTATATGTAAGCGATTTTATTATAAAATATGCTATTGATATAAATTCTCTAAATTCTAAAATATTATGTTTATCATATTATGAATACTATTTATATTCTACGTAATAAAATAATAATATATTTCATTAATTACTATAGAGAATATCATAACGTATCAGTATAGTTTTCTTTTTTATTAAATATTTAATTTACAGTTAGAGATAAACAAGGTTTGAAACACTATTTCATAGATATTTTCATCTAACTAACTCTTATGATTTAATATGCATTAATAGTGACGCCGGTTAATAAAATAAAACATAAATTTTGACTAAATACGTTCATGACTATACGCTTATCTCAATTCTCATAAAACAAATTTATTCTGAATATTAAGTATATAAACGTATACTATATATAATATATTATAATATTAATATATAATATATATACGTAATATATATATATATAATATAATATTATAATAGTATTATTAATAATATATTATAAATAAATATTTTTTTTTTATTAGTATTTTATTTATAATATATATAAAAAATTTATTAAATATAAAATATATATTAATTAATAATCTAAAAAATATATATATATATTATAGTTATATATATATTTATATATATAATTATATATTATATTATATAGTATTATATATATATAATATATATTATATTAATATATAAATATATATATAATAAATATATATATATATATATATATATTATATATTATTAATATATATATATTATATAATATAATAATATTATATATAATAATATTATATATAATATATATATATATATAATATATATTTAATATATATATATATATAATATATATAATATTAATATTAATATAATATTTATTATATCTTTAACAGTCTTTTATTTCAATTATCTAACTCTAATTATAGTTTCCAGTATAGTTATAGTTACATATTTTTATGTATCAAATATTTATAGATGTTTAAAATAATAACAATATAGTAAAAATTTATTACATTAGATTTTCACATATATATTTAACATTATAAATATTAATCTGGCGTTATCATTTTCAATTCTTATACTATAATTCTTAATTTCAAACTCCTGGATTATGTAATATTTATCTATTCAGTGAATACAGTTCAATTTTATTGCCCATAATATATTATTATTATAGCTATATATGAGGTTTTTGATTAATGTGTAGAGTTCATTAGTGTAATATATTAATAATTATAATATATATTTATATTATTGCTATATATATGCGCGCGTGTGCCGTGAAACCGCCTACGTGCTCTGAGCTGGATACATACATAAGTGCATCGCGTTCTCTATGAATTATCAAGCAATTAAAAAGTTACAATAAATTGTAGTGTTAGTTTTCGTAAGAGAGTGTGTATGGTATAGATGATCATTGTGTTAGTTTGGAGTTGTTTGTTGTGGGTGTGTGTGTGTATGATAGTACTAATATAGTTTACGTTTTAATCACTGCGACATGAGCATCGTGTCATCACATAATTTGTTGTTACGCAGATCAGAAATCTTAGTCGCATCAAGGACGGAAAGATTTCTTCTTCGATCGTCAACATTGCCGATTTCATGAAAGCGCAAAATTACTACGTTAAAAATCAACAATTTATAAGGAAAAAATTAGCGTTCGAATAGGCGGGGGAGAAAAATAACTGTCTAGGAAAATATGATATACGTCTTTTATTACTTAACCTAATTTTTTTTTCTTCTACTTCGATTGTTAGAACATTATTCTATAATTCTTATTTTCTTTTTTTGCTAAGTATAATCATAATGAATATTCTGTCATCAGCTGTAGTGCGTCGAGTATATATATAAGTAATGTATAAATTCTGACTATAATAAATTTACAAAAGTCTAATATTGATGAGTAACGTATATATAACACGGGTACTATTTACGTGTGAGATCAATATATTGCAATATCAGACTTCGTTATCGTGACTGGTCGAGAATATGACAGTATGAAACGAAGCATTACTTTAATGGAACAATAAGGTAATGTTATATTATATATTAAGCCAACCGCAGATGATCCATTATGTTTATATAGGTAGTTATATAGTGAGGCCTCGCTAGAGTAACTATTATACATATATATATTTAGACTAAAATAAAATATGCGTATAGTAATAAATTAATCAAAATTCAGACATAGATTTCTTTAATTCTAAGAGAATTTATCTCACCTTAATTGGAAGAGAATATCAGATCTAATGCAACTATTGTTATTTATATACGACAATACCTCCAATGGAGAATATTGTCCAAGAAGAGACTTATTATAGTATTAGATACTCTATACACAGTCAAATGGTAAGCGTCGTTTTATTCTATATATATATATAGGTTACCGATTATATAGTAATACATTATTTTATGAGATGAGCGGTCGTTGTATATTCTTCATTTTTAGTAGTATACTATGTAACAATAAATAGTATATTAATACGTATATTCCTGCATCAAACTCTGTGACTTTAGAGTGTATCCTAAATATATTTTATCGGTTATTGTAATAGAGACTATTAGACGTATAAACTACATTCATCATTGTTATGTACATGTTGTACATATTGCAATTACCAGCACACTCATTTTAACACTGCAATTTTATATTTAGAAGAGATATATAATTAAAAAAAATAATGTGGAAGTGTATCATTTATGACTAACAATAGTATTAAAAATTATTTAATTGAATTCGTGTTTAATATAATTTTTTCTGTCTATTCTTTTGTGTGTTTCAATTTCTTACCGTCAACGGACAGATGAACGTCATTCTTGACTTTGTATGTAAGGTGATCTTCTGACTTGCAGCTACCTGTGTAAGTTATTTATACTCCTCATATGATTCGCGTCTGCTCTTATAATACGTGTCGCTTAATTCAAAGTGATTGATGCGCGTCCTTCTGATCAAATTAACATAGCTTGAATAGTAACATCTATGGTCAATATAAAGATCAACTATGACAAAACATAAAGCACTCTTCAATAATTATCCTTTTTCTTGGACTTCCATCAGAACATCGCGATACATGAGTAATCCTATATATTCTCAATTACTCTATTGTTCCCTAACACACAACACATAACATCACAGCACAAAACTACTACAGCAAAAAGAAATTCTGAAAAATATAGTATATATTTCTTATATTAATCTTTAAATCCCTCACAGACTATTTACTCAATATTAAATCTAGTACTGAGCTTTAGCATATCAGATATGTTAGCAAGAAGTTTATCGCCATAATAGAACGCTTCTTTAGGATTTATTAAAACTCCTGTCATACACGTAAGGAACTAGCGGAAAATACTAAGTTGATAGAGTATTATCTTCTAAATATATCAATCATGAATTTAACATAAGCAGTTAGCCGGGCGTCAAACAGATTAATGATTATAAATGACTGCTCTAAAATATCTCAGTGAGTAAGTGCATTATTACCGAGTCGCCTGCAAACTAGAATTATAGATAAGTCATCAATCTCAGCATAATTTTCATACCTAATGTATTACAGCTCATTTCCTTAATTTAGTTGATCTAATGCTGCTGCCACATGTGGAAACAGGCGGCTTTCTTTTTTTTGCTTTGTACTTCAAAACTCTATATATATATCTTATATATATTATTATGTATATATTATATATATATAGTAGGGATAATATATATATATATATATATATATATTCTTATTATACTAGTATTATTATAATATATAGTATATATCATTATATATATACTATACCATATAATATATATATATATACTAATATATTACGTATATATTATATAATATATATATATATATAGTATATATAGTAATATATTATATATATAGTATATATATATATATATATATATGATATCTATATATATATAAATATACTTCTATATATATATAATATATAGTATACTATATAATATATAATATATTATATAATATATATAGTATATATTAAATTATATATTAATATATAATATATATATATATTATCATATATTATATACTATATATATATATATATATATAATATATATATATATATATTAAAAAAAAAGAGAGAGCAGAGAGAGAGAGAGACTGATGTAGACGAGAGAGAGTAGAGAGATGAGCAGATGAGAGAGTAGAGGAGAGATGAGATGAGAGAGAGAGAGAGAGAGGAATGATTTTGTTATAGAATAATTATTATTTTAAAATTTGCATCTAATGGGTTTTATATACGACCTACTGTAATTTCAAGGAAAATTGCGCTAACACACACACACACAAACACACACACACACACACACACACACACACACACACACACACACACACACACACACCCTTACACACACAATTATATTATAATTTTTACTTCAACTTTAGATTCACTTTTTTACAGCTTTAATTTTATAAATTGCAATTTATTTGCCCAAAATTTAATTTTTAGATAAGTTTATGAAACATAAATGGTGAAAAGTAATTATTTTAAGTAACTAAAAAGCAGTAGATTTAGTAAGTGAAAAAATGGTTAATTTAATTTGTGAAATTTAATTAATTTAATTATTAATTGGAAATTTAATTAATTGAAAATTAATTTAATTTGATTTAACTGGTGAATAAATACTCTATTAAGATAGAGAAAAGTACTACTTAATTTAAATACTGAAAAGTACTTGATTTAAAGCGGTTAAAAAAGCTTTAAAATTTATTATAAGGTGAAAAAAAAAATACTTAAAATTTAGAGATTTAAATAAAAATAAAAAAATAAAAATTTAAATTCTAAATTTAAAATTTAGTTTAAAATTTAAAATAAAAAAATCTAAAAATTTAAAAAAAAAAAAAAAAATTTAGAAGAGTTAAAAATACTTATTTTAATTTAGTGATTTGATTTAATTGCCGAAAAAATACTTGATTCAAATAGTGAAGAGTTTCTAATTTTAATGGTTAAAAATACTAGTTTTAAATAGTGAAAAATTATATAATTATTTGATTTAAATGTTGAAAAAAGTAATAGATTTAGATAGTTAAAAGTACTACTTAATTTAAATGGTGAAAAGTACTCGATTTATATATTAAAAAACAAAAAAACAAACAAAAAAACACTTTATAAAAATGGTTAAAAGTACTTGAAATAAATGGTAGAAAATACTTTATTTTGAAAAAGCTTTTCATATCTTTAAAATATCAGCAAATATATATATACTATATATATATTGATATATATATCATAGCATAAACAATATATATATTATATATATATAATATTATATATATATATATATATATATATATATATTATATAATATATAATATATATATATATACAGCTAATCACCACAAGCGGGCAGTTCTTTTCTAGGAGGTGGTAGGATTATAAAATAAAAAAATAACGGAAAACTCGCCCAACCCATGCCTAACACAAATCTCTAACGTGATCGCAGACGGAGGCCTTAAAGAAAGGGATATTAAATACAGCAGAAAAAAAACATTTGAAGGCAGAGAGTTCCACAAAAGAGAGATAGATGGTTGGGAAAAAGGAGGCAAGAGAAAACCAGCCGGGGTTCCCAATATCTATCCATAATTCATGAGATAGTAGGACACCCCTTGTGTTACGAGGTCGACCCAATTGTAGTGGAATGCAGAAAGTCAGCTCCCTCGAGCACCTGCCGATGTAGTATATTGTAGTAAAGAGATAGTGCATCAACGTCACGTCGCAAAGATAGAAGGTCAAGGGAGTATGAAACTTGGAGACAGTTTATTAGTTTTTTAGCCTTAGACTCAACCACAGATGAGAAGACAAAGACGCAGAAGGAGATAGGAAAATTGAGAGGTGTTTCTAAGAGGGAGATGTGAAGCAGTTGAGTTTTTTAAAGAGTTGAATTTTAACTAGGTTGAGGCGACTCCACCGGAAAAAAACATCAAGATATATAAGAATGCAATCTGAAATCTGAAGAAACTTAAGATGCAAAAGAGGGTGCAAACTGAAATGAGTGAAAGAATGGAGAGTTGAATCATCGGTATAAGAACAGAGTTGGAAGTAAGGCTGAGAAGATCGCTGATGAAAAGTAAGAATAAAATTGGAGATTAAAAAGAGCTTTCAGGAACACCACAATTAACATGAAAGAAGGAAGAGGTCGTCGCTCCATCAACAACTGCCGATATGGAGTGATCTGAGAAAAAAACTATATATGAGTAAGCAAAGAGGTGGAGGAAACCCAAAGGAAGGAAGTTTTGAGAGTAGTGGCGCATTTCATACCCGGTCAAAATATTTCGATATGTTAAGCGCCACCACCAAAATCTATCCATAGTCCCTAATGGCAGATGACCATAATAAATCAGTGAGCTGTGAAAGAATGTTATCAGTTGATCTTGAGCGTCGGGAGCCATACTGGTGATCTAAAAGGAGGGATTTTGATTCCAGATGATCCATGAAATGAGAGTTGAGGAGAGTTTCAAA
>JABUQX010065891.1:37500-42500 GCA_015478945.1 Trachelipus rathkii | reverse complement strand
CCGTTATCATACACAGACTATAAAACATTACTACTATTAAAGACAACTCTTTTTTAAGAATTCCCACAGGGTACGTTATGCGTATGGTAGGAGGGGATAAAAAGGACAGTGGTAGTTGGGTTAGCAACTCACTAGAACTTATCTTTTCGCTAGGAATGCTAATGCATGCTTCAAACCTTTTCGTGACCGCCGTAAGCGACCTTCTATCTTTCGGCAAAATTGTATGAATCGTTTGGGTACGTGGAATGTTAGAGGAATAAATGGCAAGGAGAGGTGGGAGAAGGGAGGTGATGGATGTATTTAGAAAGGATAAATTTGATTTGCTTGCTGTGACTGAGACAAAGATGATAGAAAGAGGTGTAGGCGAGTGGTGTGTGGTGAAATGCGTGTATGTGTGTTTGTTTGATAATCTGATTGATGTTTTGGACTGGGTAAGTAGCGACTTCAGATTGATTTATTGGGCGACTTGAATAGTTGGATATGTGATCGAAAAAGGGATGATATCGCAGGTACCCTTGGGATGAAGGACAAAATGATAATGTTAGGAAGGTGATTGGTTTCTGTGCAGAGAGGGGTACATATGTGTGTAAGTAATACGTTTTCGAGCACAAGAGTGTTCAGAAGTATACTAGAGCTTGTGTAGGTAGAGATGGTATCGAATAAAAACTGATTGATTTTGTGTTGGTGAAGAAGGACTATGTGATGGATGATAACTCAGTGAGGGTATTGGGGATGGAAATATCAGATCAATATGCTTTTTTTTTTGTTAAAGATTAAGTTAATAGAGGCATGGATGGAGAGGAAAGAGACAAATAAGGAAGTGAGGAGAATTGAGCGTAAGAAATTAAGTGAGCAAGGTTACAAGAAAAAGTATGTGAGAGCATTTGCAAATAAATCAATAGGAATATGAACAAGATGAAATAACAGATTTGAACACATATGAAGGAAGCCTTTGTTGGTAATGCAAGAGAAGTGTGTGTGTGTGCTAAAGTAGGAATTAAGAATGCTTGTGGTGAGTTGTGAAATGAAGAGGTCATGAAAGCGGTTAAAAGAAAAAAACGATTTGTGGTTAAATGTGCTAAAAGAAAATGATGAGGTCTCGAAAGAAAGGTGAATGAAAATATAAAAGGAGGAAAAAAGAAAGACTAAAAGTTGCATAGGTAGTAAAAAAAAAAGAGATAAATGAACAGTTTGGAAAAAGGATGAATGGGGACTTACAAGGGAATAGGAAGCTCTTATGGAACGAAACACGAAAGGTTACGAAAGAGAATAAAGGGATTCTTCATAGAATAATGAAAAGGGATGGTACTTTCGTGACTGATGAAATGGATGTGAAAATGGAGTAGAGCGAACACTTCGAAAATATGCTTAACATTGGCAAAAGTGAAGAGGTGATAGTGAATGTATGTGGATTGGTAGTGTTGGAAGAAATAGGTGTTTTGGGGATAAAGTAATAGGTAGAGTGAGAAAGTTGAAGAATGGTAAATCAGCAGATATAGATGAAATTACTGGTGAAATGATCAAGAATGGAGGCAAGATTGAGATTGACTGGATATGAAAGTTGTGCAACAAAACGCTTGTAGAGAGTATAGTTTAGAAGGATTGGAGGAGAGAAGTTATAGTACCCTTATATAAGGGTAAGGGAAATAAGGGAAACTATAGGAACTATTGAGTAATTAATTTATTGAGCGTTGTAGGGAAGATATATTGCTGGCATTTTTTCGTGAAGAGTACGTCGAGTGACTGAGGGACTGATTGGCGAAGAATAAGGTGTATTTAGAAGTGCCAGATGTTGTATAGATCAAATCTTCACTTTGAAACAAATGATTGAGAAAAGGAGAGATAACAAGAATAATTTGTATTTAGGTTTACGGACTTGCAACAGGCGTATATCTGGATTAATAGGGAAGCTTTGTGGGAGGTGCTAATGAAATTTAGAGTAGGTGGTAGGCTTTTGAATGGAATCAAAAGTATGTATGTCGATATTGAAGCGTGTGCAAGAATAAATGGAGTGGAAAATGAATGGTTTAATATTAGTAGCTTAGTGAAGCAGGGATGCGCTATGTCACCATGGCTATTTAATTTGCATATTTATGGGGTGAAGAAAGAATTAGAGTTAGGTGAGGCAGGGAAAGGTGTTAAACTTATGGAGGATGGAAGAGAGTGAAGGGTGCCTTACTTATTGTACGCTGATGATTTGGTTTTGTGTGGTGAATCTGATGAAAGTTTGAGTGGTTTGGTAGAGGGGTTTGGTAGGGTTTGTGAAAGGAGGTGAGGATTTGAATGTAAATGTAGATAAGAGCAATGTGATGATAGTGGGTGATAAGAGTCCGCAGTCGGAAGTCATGTTGTATAGTGAGCAGCTGGAACAAGCATCTGAGTTAAATATTTAGGTTATATGTTGAATGGAATAGGAATGGATGATGCATAATGTAGTAGGAAAGTTGTGAATAGTTGGAAGGTGTCCGGTTCAATTAAATCCTTGGTGAATGCAAAAGGATTAAGTCTTGGTTCTGCATGATGGTGTTTTATTACCGGTGTTTATGTATGTTAGAGAAACTATGGTAAATGAAACTATGAAGGTAAGGGAAAAAAGAAATACATAATACTTGTATAATATTTAATGGATAATATTTAAAGCGTGTCAGGTGTGAGAAGAGTTGATAAAATAAGGAATGGGTGTGCTTGGGAGTTGTGTGATGTGAACAAAGACGTAAATGAGAATAAATGAGAGTGTATTATAATGGTTTGGTCATATGGAAAGGATGGATGATGGTCGGTTGCTTAAATGGATGTATATAATTTTGAGTGTACTGGGAATCGACCGGCTGGGAGACAGAAGAAAAAGCTAAGTGAATCAGTAAAGATGTGTCTGAAGGAAAAGAATGTTAATTTGGCAGAGGCTAGAAAAAAGGTACATAATACGAGTGAATGGCGGGGTTTTGTGAGGGGGAACGGTGTTGGGCCGGGCCCAGGAAATGAACCCTACATTGAGAAAGTGCATAATACGTGTGAATGGTTGGGTTTTTGTGAGGGGGCATGGCTGTTGGCCTAGCCTAAGGAATGAACCCTCTATTGACGAGATACCAAGTTGTGGTCCGTATCGGTGCTGTGAAATCATAGGATAGATTTTTGGTTGCAACGGCTCGAATTTAAGGGTATGAGGGGATGGTGTGGGGGATGCCTTTCTTTCGACTTACCTCCTACTCTTCTACTTAACTGTTTTATTTCCGTGTGTGTTGCGCTACCTACTCCTGTCTGTGGAAAACGAAGGGAGGATAAAGAATATTTATATTAATAAATCATTATATATATATTATATATATAATATATAATATTATTATATATATATTATTATCTATTATTATATTAATATATTATATATAATATATATATTATATATTAATTATATATATATATAATATATAATATATATATAGTATATATATTATATATATATTAATACTATATAGTATATATATATATATATTATAATATATAAATATATATATATATATATATATATAATTTATATATATATATATATATATTATAATATTATTATATATATATAATATATATTTTATATATATATATATATTATATAAATATATAATATATATCATATAAAATATATATTATATATATATATATCTTTATATATATATTATATAATATATATTTATATATATATATATATATTATATATTATTATATATATATATATTATATATATAATATATATATATATATATATATATATATATTATATATTATATATAATAATTTTATATATATATATATATATTATTAATACTATATATACTATATATTATATATATATAATATATATATATATATAATTATATATATATATAATATAGTATAATATATAATATGGTTCGTGCGTGGGCGTGGGCGTGGGCGTGGGCGTGGGCGTGGGCGTGGGCGTGTTTTTATTTAATTTTTTTCTTAAAATTTGATATATTGTTTCACAGGTGATTAAAGTTCATATCTTTCTTTTACATTTCAAAAGATTTGGCACACAAGATGACAAAACATTGCAGAACCTGATGAAACAAAGTGTTTCTGTCATTGAATTATATATTTCCTTGAATGTATGCTTTCACTTGAATCGCTGCACGTTGAATTATCCAAATAGGAATGAACAACAGCGGTGCAACACAGAACGACACACAGCGTAACACGTTGAAAATAAAGTATCTGTCTTTTCTACTTCCACCAACCTTCATTCAGTTTTTTCATGAAAAACACGTTAATATGCAGGCTCAAAACTTTGCGAAGTTTTAAGCTCTGTGACTGAGTAGCTGTTTAGGTTTCACAGAATTTACAAAACAAACTTGTTAAACATGTAAGGAGGCCCTGTTATGTTTTACGACTCCGTCAGTTTTGATTTTTTTTTTGTTTTCTTTTAACACCATCAATATTGCTCGTACATACCAAATTTACTAATAATGAATTTATGTTGGTGACGACATGACTTCAAAGTTCTAATCATTTTAAATAATTATTTTTTAAAAATTCACATTTATATAAGAAAAAATTTCAAAAATGAAATATCTCGAAAAGTACGATACTTACAGAAAAACCAATTACATATTTGGAATCAGCATATAAAGCTTATTACAAAAAAAAAAAAAAAAAAAAAAAAAAAAAAAAAAAAAACTCAAATATGAAAATATGTCGAAAAGTAATGACACATTACAGAAAAAACAATTAACATATTTGGAATCAGCATATAAAACTTAAAAAAAAAAAAAAAAAAAAAAAAAAAAAAAAAAAAAATATCAGGGGGCTCGAGCCGACGGGGGACAGAGGGGGGGACGTTTTCCATACCCCGTAGGGGAAGGGCGGAGGAACCCCCGCGACACCCAAATACCAAAGAGCGGGGGTTCCGGAGACCCTCCCCGGAGGGGGGGAATAGTCCTACCCCATCGTTCCCCGGAAGGCCGAGAGACCCCGACTCCTGCCATCTTTGC
>JABUQX010065891.1:0-32500 GCA_015478945.1 Trachelipus rathkii | reverse complement strand
TATTACCTGTGTATGTATGGTAGTGAGACTAATGGTCTGGGAAATAAAGAAGTATAGATCTAAGTTCAATGTGTGTTCAGATGGACATCCTTAGGAGGAATGGACAGGTAGGAGAAAAATTTATAAAATTAGAGGCATGAACGTATTAGAAGTGATGTGGTTGTGAAGAAAAGGGGTTAAATGAGAGAATAAATAAAGTATGTTGAGATGGTTTTGGGTCATGTGAAAAGGATGAATGATATGGTTTGGTTAGCGGATTATAGGTGGTGAAAGTGATGTTGGGAACCGACCGCTGGAAGACGAAGAGAAAGTGGGATTAGTCGGTGAACGAATGTCTTGAAGGAGAGAAATGTGAGTTTGGCGAGGCGAAGAATAAAGGTGCATGATAGGCAGAGAATGCGGGGTTTTTGTATGGGGCAATGGTTTGTTGGCCCACTGGGCCAGGGATGGGGGGTGAACCTTTAACATGTTTTGGGGAACCGAAAAAAAATTTACCATAGTGAGGGTTCCGTCGCGGTCCCATGAATGCTTCTACGGGTGGATTTTCACTGTCTGTGACGAGCTTCACTAATTATGGTACAGAGGGGGGCGGTAAGGCTGGAGCTTTTCTATTTCCGACGTTTGTCATGTTTCACCGCATAACTGCTTTTCTTTCGATGCTTGTACAGCACCTTAACCCCAATCTTGGGGGGGCAAAGAGGAAGGTGAAGTAGGAAAGAAAGAATATATTATATTATATTAGATAATATATATATATATATAATTATATAATATATACTATATAGTATATTATATATATATATATATATTATATATATATATATATACTATATATATATAATTATATATTATACATATATATATTATATATTATATATATATATATATATATATATATATTATATTATATTATATATATATATATATATATATATATATATTATATATATTTATATATATATATATATATATATATATATATATATAATAAAATACCTATAATATATATATATATATATATATAATATATATTATATATATATATATATACTACACTTTATATATATATATATATTATTTATTATATATATAAGTTACTATATATATATATTAATATATTATATATATATATATATATATAGTATATATAAATTAACTATATATAGTATAGTTATAATATAATAAGAGGTCAAGAATATATTACTATATATATATACTAATTATATATATTACTAATATATATATATATATATATATATATATATATATTATACTATCATATATATATCTACTATATATATAAGTATATGTCGTCCCCTCTGTTCCACGTCGGCTCGAGCCCCCTACAAGGTTCTTTTACTCATGATTCCATTATACTGTTATTAGTTTTCTATCTTTCTACTTATCGTAGTTTTTGGAGATACTAAAAAAAAATAAAAAAATAAAAAGTAAATTTTTTTTTTTTCATTTTCCATATAAATTTTCATACGCTGATCTCATAATATGTTATCCAATTTTCTGTACTATCCTTTTTAGTTTCGAGATTCAATGCGGGTAACTTATCTTTAGTTTGGCCATATATATATATATATATATATATATATATATATAATATATACTTATTATTATATATATTATATAATATCTATATATATATATATATATATATATATATATATACTAATATATATACTAATATATATATATACTATACATATATATTATTATATTATACTATATTATATATATATATATATATTACTATTATATATATTAATAATATATATATAATTATATATTATATATATATATTATATTATATATTATATTATATATATATATATATAACTATATTATATATATATATATGGGATCCAATGTCTTTTTCCCTGTCCATATAATTCCCTATCCGATTGCATGAATCGAACACATTTGACAAAAATAAAAATAAAATGCATCTGGTCAAAATTAAATCTGTATGGTAATAAAAGACGCTTCACACTTTAAAAAATATTTTTTAAAACACGTTTAATCTATGCTACCTCGATACACTTAAATATACTCACATATTATAACGTATCCAACCTTATTTATTATACTATTTATTTCACTTATATTAGATATATATAACAAAAAATTATATAATTATAATAGAAAAATACAAAACTTTCACACAACGATGCAAATAGCAGCCGTCTAACATTTTGTTCGATAATAAGATATATATAGACTCTACGATCTGGTCAGCTTCGATTGGCCCCTCTGATCTGACAGGCTGTACTATTGCCGGAATTCGAAAATTTATAAACTATATTATATTATATAAATATATATATATAGTATATAAATATATATAAAAAGCTATATATATGATATATATATATATATATTATATATATATAATTATATACTATATATATATTGTATGGGAAATATTTCTTATTCATGAAAATAATAGTACGTAACTAGATCTATACGATCTTGAATCAAAAAATTTCTTAATTCTCCCCACCAGTCAATTCTAATTGTGTTTTTTACTTGTCCACCCTTTCCTTGTTTCTTTCAACAATATCACTTCTCTTCTCTCTTCTCTCTCTCCTCTCCCTTGGCTCTTCTTCTACTCTCCGTCATTCCTTCCGTCATCTCTCTTCTTCCCCTCCTCTCGCATACCTCTCTCCATCCTCTGCCTCTTCTACTCATACTCCTTTCTCTCTCCTTCCTCTCTCCCCACTCTCTCTCTCTTCTCTCTCTCTCTCACCTTCTGCTAAAGCTCAACTCTTCGTTCAATTCTTTGGATATAATTCCACTGTGCTCAATTCGACCTTCTTCACCTCTCTCTAACTCAAATATGACGTAGTAATTTCTTCTGAAATTCATCAGCGGTTATCAGTTTCAACTTCTGAGCCTTCAACATGCCTTGGTAAACTGTTTCATCCCTGTTTCTCAACTTGCATCTAACCTTTTTTTTTATGTTAACTTACATTCAGTCAACCTATGGCGAAAATAAAAGGAGGAACATCCTCAAAGCTTCAACTACTGCCATAAAATTTTATCTTTTGATCTTCTCAAAGATCAGAAGGGAAGCATCAGTAAAAGAATACTCGACGGTTGGTCATCTGTCTCTTCTCATTCCTTCCTGGTCCTGTGTCCTTCAATATGTAGGGGAATTATTTATTACTGCTTTAGACATACCAAAACTTCTGTTAAACTTAGGTATAAAACTGTTGCTTTCAAAATTCCAAGTTTCGATGTTTATTCATCTTTCTGTAACTTATATCTGATTTCTATCTTGGTCGCTCAACAGCAACAGCTGGTATATACGGAAACAGTTCATCCTTTTAAAATTTATTAATAGAAGTTAGTGTTTCTCAAGGTTTAGTTACACCCAGTACACACTTTCGCAAACTATCACTTATCATTCTCTTCATGATTTATGCACTCTTATGCCGATGACTCTACCTTTCATTCTGTTCTTTCCGAAGAGAAATTGAATTGTCCTCATATCTATCTCGTCCATTAAGTGGGGCAGAGAACGCTTGTGGTTACAAAACTTCATAAATTCAAATTCAAATTCAACTTAAAGATCCTCGAAAATAGGAAACTTAAAACTTCGTCTGTGTTTAATACTTTTACTGTTTCATTCCTTCACAATCTTTCTTTTCAATCCAATTTTTTAAGAAGTTATCTTTTTAAATGAGCTCCAGTACATCTTTTTTCCACACTAATTTCTTATTCTGTATTGTAGTGTTTTAATGGACATTCATGTCCCCCGCCGGCTCGAGCTCCCCCCCCCTAAAAAAAATAGCCAATTTTTGTTTATTTATTTTTTTTTTTACATTTTCCTATGTGAAATTTTACCAGGATTCCAAAAATGTATTCCTTTTCGCTGTAGCTATTGTAGTTTTTGAGATATATATAATTTTTTTTTTTTTTTAAACATTTTCCGCACTAAAATTGGACCAGCATTCCAGCAATGTATTCCGTTTTACTGTAGCATTAATAGTTTTTAAGATACATATGACGGACAATCGAAACGTTGTCATATAATATATATTTTATATATATAATATATATATAATTATATATAATATATATATACTATAGATATAATATAAATATATTTATATAATATATATATATATAATATATATATTATATATATATAATATTATATATATATTATATATTATATATAATATATATAAAAATTATATATATATATATATTATATATATATTATATATATATATATATTAATTATATTTAATTATAATATTATAATATATAATATATATTAAGATATGGGTGTATATCTGCCTCCACCTCCATATACATATCGATTGCTTGGATTCGAACACATTTCATTGAAAGTGAATTTAAAAAATGTTTAGGAATCAAATTTTAAACTATAGTTAATTAAGCGCGTCAACTAAAAATAGAACTACATACGAATATGACTATCATGTGGAGAAAAAGAACAAATCATGGAAAATTGGTGAAAAAAAAGTGAATAACAAAAGTTATAAAGAATGATAGGAGGAAAATGGGTGCGTCACACCAAGCGTAAGGGAAAAAAGTGATAAAGCGAGACAATTGAGTGTCAGGTGAAAGGGGACGAGTACCCGAAAGGTGGAAAGCAGTGAATAGGAGGGTAGGACGCCAGGAAAGGGGGTTGTAAAGAAGGAAGTACCAAGGGACAGGAAGCCGAGGGCAGACAGACCCGGCGGCACGCCCGCCAGCCAAACACCGCAGTAAAAAATTGAAATAGCTGGCGGGTGGCGGGAAGTGACAAAAAAATAAAGAAAGATAAAAAAAAGGGCTGATAAACGACTATTTGTACAGTCTAGATTACTCTCATCATCTTGGAGTTTGTCTGGATTTCCGATGCCGATCGGAGCGCAACCGATCTCACTACACCATGTCGTTAGGGAATGATTGTAGAGAAGTATAGAATGTAAAATAGATCAGAGCACATGGGAAAAAAAAAGCTCACGTCAACAAGTGGCTGGCTGGACATGCCGGAGAACAGGTGGAAAAAAAAGTGACAACTGGACCAACAGATGAACGCCATATAGAGTATAGATAGAATAATATATATGAATATAATAGGAATATATATATATATATTATAATAAGTTGGTTTATAAACCAAGTAAACTCCTTAATTTAATGATATTATAATATATATAGGATTAAATATAATATATATATTATATATAATATATTAAATATAAATAATATATATATATTAATATATAAGTTATATTATATATAGTATATAGTATATAGTTTATATGTATAAAATTTTGATATATGAAAAATATAAGTATTATATATAATAAGATATATACCATATGATTTAAGTAGAAAGCAAAGATTAAAAGGTGTAAAAGGTAGGGGTGGAAGATTAAAAGAATTGAAAATTATTAACTAAACAAGTGTAGATTAAAGTATACAAGAAGTTGTAGATATATATGAGATAAGATTTAGTAATGATTAATATGAAAGGGAATATATTCAGCAGAATACGAAAAGAATTATTACCAGGAAAGAAGTGGGAATATTTGTAAAGAAAGAGAGAAAGATGAAGGAGTGCCAAGAGGAATGGATATATGTCTTATTACGGAATGAATCAATACTGATGACTAGAGAAGTATTGTGCGTGTAATAACATATCAAGACCGAAAGTTTTTTAGTTTCCGGACACATCTTGCAGTTCATATGGTAGAAGTGAAGAATTAACAAAACATTCATCCGTTCTTTGGTTGGTAAATGCTTAGATAAAAGAGCATTTCCGCAAATACCATTTGAGCTCTCGCGAAAAAACCAAGGTCATATTAATATGAAAGACCTACATAGGAGAAAAGTCGATAAGAGATGATTAGCAGCTATAGATGACAGTTCAAAACAAATCGCAAAGAATGAAACACAGACTGCATAAGGACGGAAAGAGCCAGTCTCGGCAAAGATCTGTGGATAGAAGAAAAACGCAATTAGAAATCGGAAGTCATAAGACACGCTCCACTCAGAGCGGTATGGCGTTCCAGGACTTAGTATAGGAAGGGATAGCAGGAAGGAATATGGGTGAGATAAGATGAATGGCGACTCAAACTGGAGTCAAAGACGTGGGTGGGATGATGGGATGTAGGGTACAGGAAATGATAGAGAGATGAGGAGAGTCAGATGCAGAGAAACAGTTGAAGTGAGTACTATTATAGTATTCGCGAGAGTGAAGAACAGTAGCATGAGGAGGAAAAGAAGATATCTAAGTAATATCACGGGATGGAAGGAGTGAGAAGAAATAGTAATGATCTAGATGCAATAATGTACAAATAGATTATAACTAGTGGAATGCATGATATGGAGAAAAGTGCACAGAAGAAAAAAAGAAAAAGAAAGAGAGAAAATTATTCGAGAGAGAAGAGGATAGGAATGACGATATACGGGATACGTAGAATAATGGTATAGATGAAAAAAATAGGTTAAGACAATTGTATGATAGTATGTGATTTATGATTGGCTGTTGAGATTTATTCTTAATGGATTAGACTAGGAACAATGACGATAGAAAAGGTACTCACTAACAAGAAAATGGCAAGATTTCCTTAGTCTGAATATATATAGAATAGATAAAGGAGCAAACAAAAAATTTTAAATTAAGGGGAAGGGAGGAACAGTAAAAGCAGTGTCTAAATTATAGGAGGTGAATATAAGTTTATTGGGTAAGTGTGTAGGTAAAATATGTGGTTACGAATTTTTAATATAAAAGTTAAAGTATTACAAGATATAAGTAACATAGAATTGTGAATGAGGAACCAATGTGGGATTTAGGGATTGGATCGGAGGATGTGCTGGATCTTAGTTAATTTACCTGAGATGCTTAGGCAGAGGAATTAATTCTCTAAGAAAAGAAGGAAGGATGGTTTATATGCATGCTATTGCTTTGAGAATTTATTGGAAAAAGGCATATAGAGTTTAGAGTGCAAAGAAGGGAAGTTGTGGAGAAGAGACGAATGAGAAAGTTATTGAGTAAATAAATAATGTTTGCTTTAATTAAGTGTTACGATTTAAAAGCATTATAACACAAACGATAACAGTAGAGGGTGTATGTTAGGATTGAACACCGGTTAAAAGAGTAGATATATGCGGTAATCTGATTAGATTAAAAAACATAAAATAGTTTAATAAAAGTCAATTAAATATTAATAAAGTATATGGAGAAATGCGTCATGGATCTCACGACGGCCCTGACTAAGTCCCTTGTGGTGGCGTATAGCAGAACAGCACTAATATGATTGAACTGTATATTATCTTCCTTATGGGTCTGTATAAAGTATATGTTTTAATAAAAATGTTTAAGTATGACAATATTTAGTGAGATAAAAAAAAAATTAGAATTAATTGGGCTAGTAAAACTGAATTGTGTTTCTTCATTACATATATATGCATATTTTAAAAAATTTATAAATAAAAAAGTATATATAAATAACAAAATAGAAAAATATAAAATGTAAGAAATTAAGTAGTAAGATAATAATAATATTAGTAGTTTAAAGCAGAGTAAGTAGTAAAGCAGTAAAACAAAGCCTTACTAATCCCTCTGTTGTTGATGATAACTTAGGCACGATTGAGCTAGATTGAATACTGTTTTTAGAGCGATTTAAGGTCTGTAAAAGAGTAAATAATATTTATTATAATAAAAAAATGTTTATTTAGCATGGAATAAAAATGCAATTAAGACTCTAGGATTTTTGAAATGAAAATGCTAGTATTGAATAGGATATTTACATACTGGTAATGTATTACCAACTAATGAAGGTATATGTTACTCGTTGCGGCTTGACGTCAATAGAGTTAAAATATTTAATTGCCTGCGTAGGATAGCGCACGCAGGGCGGTTACGTTAGGCAGGGCTGTCAATACCTGCGGAAGCGGACTCGGAAACGTTTGCGTTCACTTGCCCCAAATGTGGTAATCTTTATTAGTAATATAAAAACATAGTCCATGTACTGTCAGTGCTTAGAAAAAAAGGTTATAGAAATAGGAAGAATAGGATTCATCAGATGAAGATATAATATTACATCACAATCGAAATTACTCATAACTTATAAACCCTAGGGGTAGACACGTACAATATTGGGCTTCTATGCTATCAGGAGTAGGATGCTGTATATATAACGAAAAGGTGCTAAGACAATACAACAGTGCACTATATTGTCACTCAGTAATAGAGCACCTCATGTGGCACTCACTGTGGCGTCACCCACGCTGCTGTCCACCGCTCACGTCTGCGACCACCTCATGTGGCACTCACCTGTCACCTCACTCCTGACCACTCTACTCTCGACCTCCTCAGGCGTATCCTCCACCACTCTCTCGTACGGTGTCCGACGCAAACCAAAATAAATGAATATAAATACTCGCAACACGAGTAACAACAATATACTGAGAGCTATCACACACTCCAAAGTTGAGACATGCCTCAAAGAGTCTCGCGCACACAAAAGCTTAAAGAACAAACACCAACGCACTGACGGGCGAATCATCCACAAAGAGACCTAGGCAATACAAAATACTGCACGAGCATGGCTACAGGAATAAACCTCGAGGATAAATTAAATCGGAAACCTAAATCACATCTCTACACTCACTTATATACTATCCTCATAGATAAGTAGTAACTGTAGAGCGCGCTATGATTAATTAGATCACCACTTATTTCCTTAGATATTCCTACTGATGACATACAAAGACATAATGCGCATGCAGCGTGTGAACTAGATTTGCTCTCGCGCAGACTATTGAATAGCGCTACGACAATATGGTGATAGGCTCAACCTCGTCTCTTCGCGAATGCAGTATCCACGGTAGTTTTATCGAGGTGAAAGTATTCGAGTAGTACTGGTATGATTGAGTGTGTCTCCCGTACTCACCGGTAAGGAGTGTCCTATGAGATCCCTAGGAGTGTCAGATGAGTGTCAGTGGAACAGGGAACCGTATAAACAGCACTCCAGTGAGGAAGTAAAGGACAGGTTCCCACAATCGTAGTGTGCTCAAAAAGAAGCATGTAAGTGCCAGAATATGAAGTGCCAATAGTAAGATAAATAAGTTAGCCACATAAGTGCCAAGGATACATGAGTGAGAACATTAATTATGTATAATGGATATAATGCTGCACTTTTTTCGTTAGCCTATATATCTAGATCTTCATTACTGAGGCAATATTATATTAGTATATAGCTATCCAAATTATGGTGATAATGTCATACCCCTAATTATAGTTATATATAAAGAGGATATGGAGATTCAGATTTGGTGTATATTTATATTAAGTTGCTTAGGGATGGCATTTACTACTTACTATGAAGCTAGACCTTTTTCTAGCACTTCAGTAGGCACGACAGTGAGAAAAATAGGTATATATATATGAAAGAGATTACACCTTTTGGGTAGGTCGAGTTGATAAACGCAACGTGATTACCGGAGATTAGAGTATTACCGCTTCTCGCAGGTTAGAAGCGACATGGACCACGTAACGCAGGACCGCATAGTAGCGCCCGCGAGGTCATTAATTAATAGAGAAGATATTAATATAGCCTCGCGATAACGGATAAATAGTTTCAATAGTTGTGATATTTCAGAATTAATAAACATTCAAAGAAGATTTCTTTTCAATATGAGAGACACTTATACTATGAGTCGTTACTCCAGAGATTATTTATTTTACATACTTAGTAAAACATTTAGAATTGATTTTATTAAAAAAATCATTAATTGAATATATAGCTGTTTGACATGCACCGCCTTCTAAAAGTAGCGCAAAGGCTGTCAGAATCTGAGTGTAAATCAATAAGACCTCACAACCGTTGATCGAACGAAAGGTACAGCACACACTGGGCCAAGATGGGCACGCTTGGGGTGAAAACAAGTTGAAAAGTGGGAAAGACACTGAGCGTAAAAACATGTAAAAGAGTAAAGGTGAAAGGCGAGAACGGAGGGCACACGACGAAAAGGAAAGGAGGAACAAGTGGAAGAAAGGGAGTGGTTCTTATAGCTGCTTTGTGTGGGGGAAAACTTACAATATCTCTATTGCAACAATATAGTATACCTAAGTGGAATTAAATTTAATTGCAAAGGTGTGGGGGGCTATGTCGTTTTTTATAGGTTTGTTACGCCTCATTTTTGTTTTAATACTGTTATGGCCCTATTTTAACTGACAATGTTCTCTAAAGATCTGTTAACATGCATCCTAGTACAAGAAGGAGACAACGACCAGGAGCTGGGCTGATCACACCCGAGTGGTTAGTCTATGGAATAGGAGTATAATAATTATATAATTTGACTTAAACTCATTGTGCACGGGAGCGAACATATTAAATTAAAGACGGTAGAAAAAAATTACTGAATGTGAACTCATTAACAAGATGCAAATAGTGCTCAGATAACTGAGAACACAGATAAGACTCCGGAATAGACTTGTATTGATCTCGTAAGCTACACTAAAGGCAGAGTGTTGTGCGATATAAAAAGATAATGAGGCTATATGTCTCTCATAAGTCCTGCGTTTTAGCAATCAGTGGATTAAAAGTATTTATGATGGTGATGGGAAAAAAATGATCATATAATGATTAAAAATAGATCTCTCTCAATGAATATTGAGTTTTAAGGTTGAAAGAATGTGCACTTTGACCGCTGTCAAGGTATGGTTTACGAATGTATACTTGGTAAATCCAGTGAGATGCAAACACCCCCGCTCTACTGTTAGCAGCTGTAAGTAATGCTGGTGTTAAAAACGGCACTTTACAATCAGTGCTCATGAAACCATGCACGGGCTCAATTCAATAAAGTGTGCGGTGAGTGGTAATTCCTCACCACAAGGTGCCATATGCGCCTACTTTGCGCACGAGTGCGGATAGCGGGTCAGTACATATAGCCCATTTTCCAAATTCAGAAAAGCATGCAAAGAAACATCCTTACTTCATTTTGACTGGAGAATTTCTCTGCACGTAAGTACGATAATTCTCTAAATGAGTAAGAGATATAAAACTTGAATCCACTTAACATCCGTCATGAACCATCCCTTGTTAAAACCACAGCAAGAGAGTTGTTCCTCTCCAATCTGTTTATGAACATGTATATTTAACTTGGTTAGAACTTTTAGAGTAATGATATTATTAAAATGATCTATCCACATTAATTATAGACAGAGTGAACAACACGTCAGAAAACCTATATTCTCATCCCATAGAATTAAGAATGCAACTCTGATTTTATGTTCACCCAACTATACGACCCTGACCCTATAGAATTGGGAGTATGATCAAGAATGGACGATAGGGGAAGATCTTGCAACAAATCTGGTAGGCGTATAATCCTAGCAGCGAGATTAGTAATCCAGAGCGTAACATTGAATATAATACTCAACAAAGCCTAAGAATGTGCGCTAGAGAACGACGAGAAACAATGTGGTGAGCCTTTCTTTTTCAAATTTATCTACTTGGTATAGGGCATAGCATACCCCGTGAGAATAGTTATCCATTTATGAGATTCTTGCAAAAGAGTACATTCACTGATATTTCATACATTGTATAATGAATGCCAACATACATTTATCAATTTCTAATAACTCTTCACCGTTGATATATATTTGGACTTGCTTATCTTCATTCATCTACTCAATATATGACTACTCTTCCAAGAATTTATTTGAAGTTATTCCTTAATAAGGCACTCGCTCACGTTGTGCTCCAGGTCTGGTCCTCCTCCCGCCAACTTCAGTGCGTCTCGAAATAAACCGTGAAAAAGCTACTACACATGACAACTACACAAAAAGGGTGCTGTTGCCCTAAATCGTTTGCACTGGCCGGAATGAAAAATGGGGGTTAAAAAATAATAACGATCTTAACTATCTATTTTTACCGAATTATTGTGTAATCATCCTCCAAACGAACAGTGCGAGCTCTCATAACCTCTCTCTCGGCATAAAGAAGTTGACAAGCGAGACAAAAAGTCTCCTCCACGGTAACCACAGCATGTCACAGTTAGTGCTGGACCACATTACATACTGATGTCGTAGACATAAAATATACAACTCAATATATCAAATATATAAACATTCGAGTGGTTAGCGCGTGGTAACTCGTGCTTGGGGGTAGTTCCTCCCGAGATGCGGACGGGTGTTGAGAAGATAGCTCATGATATGAGACATCAACTTACTCCTCTCTCGCACAAGAAAAAGAGTCATATTATGTTGCCTGTGTGTAATGAGTATCAGGAATGTGATCGTTCAAAATATAAGCAACCATTCGCTACCTTTTCGTACGGAGGCGCAGTGGAAAGAGAAAGGCTCGAATAAAATCCTGAGGTGTCGACACAAATGCTATATTATCGATCGAAAGCCGAACAGAGAAACATGTTGACACTAAGCTAGGACATCAGTGATGTGGGTATACCACAGTACAAAGGGGAAGAGTATGATAGTCGATGTCTTCATCTTGCGAGGCTCCTATCCTATGTCTCGGATTAGCTGTTCTAATATCAAAGGAGGATAATTCGCCCATGGGAACCATATCTATATTGCGTGCTCTACAGATCTCTCTTCACGGAACTGGACAGAGAATATATGCTGGTATCAAGAATGATGTCCTCTAAGTATCTCTCACACGAGTATATCAAAGACTCTAACAGATGAGTAGTGCTATCATGACGACTGTGTGATCTGCTTATAATATATCACATTATATCTCATGGTAATCACGCCTCATTTCAATCGTTAAGTATCATATTGACGTGTCTGATGCTCAGAAAAGTGGATGGACTGGGGTGATAAAACGTAAAATACTCAGGGAGTAAATATAATATAAACACTAACTTATAGCGAGGGAAGGGTTGATAAAGTGGGAAAAGGGTAAGGAACGGGTATGCTCGATATATGACCAGCTGTGAGGGGTCAGGAGTGTAGGAGCTCGAGATCACAAGATTAGAATTCAATAGATAATAAGGACAGGAATAAGAATGAAATATAACAGTCGAAATCAGTAAGATAACTAAACATAGTTATATAGATAACGAAGTAAACTCAAAGTGTATGGGTTATATATATATATATATATAGGCGGATATGATAGGAGTATAGTATAAGAAAGAAGGCCTACCTTACAATAGGTAAGGTACACCAACCAGGATAAGAGATAGAGTAATAAAATGAGGACTAAAGTGCGAGTCAAGTATCTGAGTATATCGTATATCCTATGCCTGTCTCTCTCAGTCCGTAACTGCTGTCTAACAATATTCCCAAAGAGATAAATAGAGGTGAGGGCGAGGATGGAAGCGATCAGTTAAAAGGGTGGCTCCTCGACTCGATGTCAATAGTGCGAACAATAGAGAAGAGGGACGGTGAAGAAGTAACAGAAAAGATAAATAAGGAGAGCAAGGAGAGAAACAGCATGAACAAAGGTACCAAGTCGAGAAAGAAGCCCAAGCCAATATAGGCGTGGGAACCGCAGAAGGCTCAAAGTAACAATTAAATTACTGACGTGAGAGATATAGGACTTAGGCGTGACAGGGCACAAAGAAGTCAGCAAAAGCACTGCCTAAGAACGCACTTCTGAATGGTGGGAACAGCGATGGACCGAGTCCTATAACAATACCCCGTAGACCATATCACTCCGGAAGTGTAGGACTATAGTGAGAACAACTGAGGGATGTGCTAAGGCCGGTCTAACAAAACATCACAATTTTCTATGACTTAAGACATCAGGATGTATTGGCTGACACAATCCAACTTTAGTATTTCGAGGATCTTCCCAGGGACCGGGTTCGGTTACGCCACAACAGGACACGTCGCGCAACCAGGGTTGTGGAGAAGTACGTGAGAGTACCGCGAAGAAAGAGACGGAGAGAGAGATAGACGAAAGAGAAAGTCGCGATGGAGAGGTCGGGTGAAGAACTACACGGCATGGAGTTTTGAGAGTAGTATATGAGCAGTCGAGTCAAACACAGCAAGAAATGGATGCTGTCCAAAAGAAGGATGGGTATATAATATAAGAGGAAAAGGCGCGCAATGGAGGTCACGTAGACGAACACAATGCGGGAGTGTCGCAAAGAAAAAAGTCCCCGAACGGATAAATTATCAAAAGGTCGTGAAAGTCGGTAGAAGTCGTAGGGATAGGTCAGGAAACATTTTCAAATGTGATAAGTGATAGGTAAAGTTGGAGCAGATAATTTATATAACTGACCAAAGTTGTGAATTGTGTTTTCTGGTTTGGGCGACTTTCATCGAACTTCATGCAAGTTCACTGATTGCGACTTACCATATCTCGATAAAGAGGCAATTGACAAACTATCGATAGAAGGTTATGTATTGAACCTTGCCCGTATATATGTATTCAATATTTGAGCATTTAATAATTTCATAATAAATTGCAAACCCGTGTAAGAATCACCTTGATAACCTCAATCATATAATTTAAGAGATTGGCGTCGAAAAGAACATATAGCAAACTGACACTCACCGATTGAAATGTCACGGAGGTAAGAGGTAAATTATAATCTCTACCGTGATCGGAACAAAATGAATTGACGAAGAAACTCGAGCTCATGCTTCTGACGTAATCGCGGTAAGATGATTTGTTGATATTTAGGTATTGCCTATAATGGAATTACAGGGTAAGTCCTGTAACTAAAGGAGAATGGTGTGGTATCAACGAGACAAACGGAAAGACTGTATAAATAATACACATTTGCATATTGAGTCAGATATATTAGAAGGGACGTGATAGGTGGATATAAAGGGTTGAAATAGTATATTCTCAAGAGAAAAGGAAGCAACAGTAGATGGGTGAAACTCTTGTGGAGACAAATATAGATAAAATGGAAAAGGTGGGAAGCATGAATATACATGACGCAAAACACTAATTAGGCACCGCAACGCCCAGATTATGCATGACGGCTTCTCAATGCATATCATTTTCTTACAGAGAGCAGCTCCAAGAAGCGAGAAAGAAGAAAGATAGAGATAGATGCAATTAAGCCTCTCGATAGATTATATGAAGAGCTTAATGATCGAAGCGATCTGAGGACTGCGAATCTTACTCTACAAAGGCAAAGTTAGCGAAAGAGTAAGTAGAACGGCTTTACTAGCTACTCTTAAGCATTATAACACCAGAACCTTAGAGGTAAAGAAAATGAGGAAGAGGATACTCATAAGAAATATATTTTTTAGAATATATATAATATATAGATAATAATATAATATAGATATATAAATAGATTATATATATATTTATAGTATATATAGAGATAGTATATATATATATATAAAAATATATTAATATATAGTATATAGATTAGAGATGGATAATATAGTAATGTATAAGATGAGAAAAGGATATATTATATATATATATAAGAAATAGAATTATAATATTATTGAAAGTAATAAAGGAGAGATAATAAATCAAAATGAAAAATATATATATATATAAACGTGAACTTCAAAAAAAATATTTCTACTCTGAAAAAGGCTCAAAACATACTTTTTCAATTTCTATCAACGAAGGAGAAAGATAGAAGGACCTAAAATAAACTAGCTTGAAAGAGTGTTTCATCGTAGCAGCAAAATATTATAAAACAGAGGAAGTTACAATCATTTTGTTGTTAAGAGATTATAATAAGATAATTTTATTTAAATGACCAAGAGAAACACGAAAATGAAGTAATCCCTCTCGCGAATTATTAATATATCTCAAACTAAAGTATATTAATCTCAATTGAATATTACATAACTGATCAGCAATGATCCAGTGTGAATAATTTCATGCAGAGTACGAAGACATGAAGAAACACACAAAAATTAATATTACTCTCACCACACCCTCAATGAAAGGAAGTGCGCCAAATAGAAACACAATACACGATAATCTGAAGAGTAATTTAAAAATCTATAATATATGATAGAAGAGGAGAAAAGAAAAAATAAACAAACACAGAGTGGTAGCTTCGTTGTCGTGGAGCCACCGAACGCGTCGCTCTTTTTGCAATCTAGTTGTTTTTTTCCTTAAATTTTTTTTTAATTTAATGTTATTTGTCTGTAGTCAATTCTTATCAGAATTTTCAAATGTCACAATATATATGTATTGACATTGCATCCTTTGATCGAAGACAATTCAGTATCAAACGGCTTCAATGACTTGCATCGAAAAATGATATCCGTCAAGTCAATACAAGCAGTATTAAATGACACAAATTGTTTTTTGAACTGTTTGATATTTAGATGAGGAAAAATGAAGACAATGTCAAATTTCAAAACCCACTTCATTTGGTTTTTAAAATGAAAAATTGCTATAAACTTTCTATGGTTGCGTACAATGACGTATCGGGATGAAATATGTCAGAAGCATATGCAGTCATTGCGAGAAATGCACAATATTTTATTTAGAAAATTTGACGTTTTTTTTGATATATTAAATATAAGCACTTCGAAAATGATGTCGCGTTAACTAAGATTTAAAGAAAAACTCTTAGTTGGAGTCTAACTTCAAGTTCCTTTGAAGCTGTCCAAACAACCGATTTTATCTAATACCAAAAAGTAATGATTAGTATCTTGCCCGGCTTATTATCAAGACACTCGCTTTAAATAATTTGTAGTTCTTATAGGTCGGAATATAAACATAGATAGAAAATAAAGTATTCCAGATATTATCTGAAAATTAGTATATACAAACTTTTCTCTCCATCAATAAAAATAAAAATTAAATGTATTTTTTATTTTATTTTGTAGAAATTAAGTAGTAAATATTTATTATTAATACAAATTATCCCTATTATGATTAATTACTAACTTAATCTCAAGAATTTTCGGATCATTAATATAATAATATAAGAAATAGTATATTATAAGTACGTTGAAATGAAGCGAGATATGATGGGATGCTATAGAGAGGAAATACTATTGTTATATATTAGCATATATTATATATAATAGATTAATTATATTTGTTATGATTATCATCAGAAAGATAAATTAATAAATTATAAAAAGAGATTTATTTCTTCCAGATAATAATTCGAATCATAGAATTTTACTCTGAATAATTTTCATCCAAGAGAGTTAGGCTATGAGAAGAAAAATAAAGTTATAGGATATAAGATAAGATAAGAGATGTTAAATAGTAGACGAATAAGTATATTTTTAGTATTATATAAAAACTCAAAATAAATGTTATTGAGATATTTGAATTTGACATTGCTATATAAGGCAAAAAGTTATTTAAGAAATAATCTATCTCTTTAAATTACGGTAATGATTTATTTACATGTATACATTTGTAGAATGTTGAATAATATGAGATACTACATACATTCTGAATATGTCAATTACTCTCACTTAATTTTCACAATATATTGAAAAGTCATATATCGGGTGAAAAAAATTGTTAAAAGTTGAGCCAAAAATGGTGATCACGATAAAAAATACTATAAGTTTTGGATGAAAATAGAATTAAGTTCCGAAACGAATGACATACTGAAAGACACATGAGAAGAAAAACACTCTAGAAGAGAGATAAAGACGTTATTAAGTGAGTCAGAAAAAAGTGACGAACAATATTTTGTTTATTCTTGTTTATATATATTGTCCAACCAATGCTTGGATGGTATGTAGAGATATAAGTAGATTAGGGTGACTCCAGTACCCTACAGGACAAACGACAAGTATTACGACCATTGACCCTATTATTGAAATGATACATATATTTAACTTAATTATTTAATATATATGTTATATAAATTAATTAATATATATAATATATAATACTGTATAGAGTGCGTAGTAATATATCTATCCCATTTTCTGAATAAAGTATCCTGTGATAAATATTAATTATATTATATTATTCTTTCATCTACATTCACTATTATCTCATCTTACTCACCAAGTATAGGGTTAATATATATAGTAATGTGCATGTACAATGATTACTATCTATATGAAAGTATATAAATACAGAGATATATAGTGATAGACAATGACATATATACGTTCAGTAAAAATAGAAAGCCCTTAGCCTTACCTACTCACTTACCTCTCTTTGTTAACCATTATAAATTAGTTTGAGCTTCGTCACAGACAGAAAAATGTCCAATCACTATATATGAAGTCATTTACATGAGTGATATCCTAGGACGGACGGATACCTACTTAAATATATATATATATCAGATATATACTCACTATATATGATAATAATTCGAGTTCTAAAATGTTAAAGTCAATCACCCGGCCCAGTGTGCACATAACTCCATGCCCCTCATACAAAATACACCCTACCATATTTATCTTCTACCTTATAATGCACCTTATTATTTCATCGAGCCTTACTTGGGCCATACATCAATACATTTCTCTCCTTCATACATAATATCGTACACCGACTTCTCAATCTATCAACTTCCTCGGTACTTCCGCTCGAGTTTACGTTCTCAATACACATCACTCAACTATACTATTACCGGCTATTATTTAACCAAATAATGGACCTACTATGCATCCTTCCTTTCTACATACTCACATAAACTCATATTCATCTCAACTAGTTACTTCAAATTTCGTCTCTAGTATATCCATATACAAACATACCACAATACCACTCTCATCTTCTAAATTAACGTCTCTAACTTTCTACACATACCCTGAATCATAAACTTATTAAGCAACCTCCCTTAAGTAGTCCTCACACTAACTTATGGAAGCAACATAAAATTTAAAACACTAATAAGATATCATATCCCATAGCATCATAATTATACTCTTACCAATTATATATACCAGACTCTAACTCATCTTACCAAATCACAATATGAAACATAACTAAACATATATGATGCAATACATAGCAAATTTACACACACACGCATACATTACCACAACTATATGTACCACCCTGGCATGGGTAACCGGACACACACGAGTGTCCGTACATACACATCCCACCTGACACCCTTACTGTCAGCACTGCGTTGTACCTACTAACACTCGACATATCGTCCGGTCCTCAGGCATCTATCACAGTAACCTATAACTAAATGAATACAAAGCGAACACATTTGGCGGAGGCGTACTTACACCCAGTCAAACACAAAACAATCACCTCGAACTGGCACATCATACATCTTCTATCAACTCACATAAACCGACTAATGAGAGCCAACTGGGGTTACGGTGTCTTAATAACCACCGTAATCAGCACACACTGACCTCCGCATACAATACTCTGAAGCAAAGCTTCTCTCCAAACGGCCAGCATAATGCGTCACACTCAACAGACTCTAAACATTAGCTATCGTCAACTATCTAAAGAATGATGAATGAGATAGATAACTCACCTATCCACCAATCTCTACAATGGATCATGCACAACATACGATCCAACCACTCCAAATTGCACCCAACGTCTCGCCACAACGTAAAGGCGTTATAACTAAATATCACCATTCCCACTAAGCACTACCCCAAAACGAGAAGCTTGCACTCGATACCTCAAACACAAAGGGAAGCAAATACGAGGCCGGCTAACAGCGCTATGCTGGACAGGTGCTAGAAAAAGGTGCAAATTCGCGATAACAGACAACCGATAGTCTATTGGATCACACCATCAGTACAGTAAGCTTAGAGGAAACTTACATACAAGTATATGTCTGAGACCAACGCGCTAACACGAAAAGCAGTAAGAAACCCCACACACCAAGTACTCGAGTCATAGCTTCCTGGCCACACCACCGCCACCTCACAGTCGCCCGAGCGATTACGACGCACAACGGCCGGCAAATCCAGAAAACCGATATACACAGCACGTTCGCTCTCGCTGAAGGGAGCTTTCGTTGCACACTCAGCAAAGATCAGTGAAGATATTAAGGAATGGTCACACACAATGCTTAGAGCCAGTTCCATCACGACACGAGAGACTCAGGCACTCTTGAGCGGCCAACCCATGCACCAAACTTGCGCTGCATCCAGTCGGCACCGACACACGCGCGCACCATTTAATATAGACTCAAGCAAGGTTGCATCCTCCTCCGAACGCCCGAGATTGCTCGCGTGGCCTACTACTAACATTACCACCACATCCCTAATAAATCACCGCGCCAAGTCCTTCCCTTCTATGTATAGAGTGCGCACCTCATTGCTCTCCACTCTAGCTGCTCCTGCCTCTCCATAACGATCACATTTCTCTTCCTATCACCAAGGTGAGTACAATCTTACACCTGGTTCAACATTCGCATAGCGTCCCCAGAGTGCTACTATATCACTCCGCGTATCTTACAAGATCTGGATTCTGAAGAAATACATAACCACCACCTCCACGCTAACGCCCAATACACGACCGCCGCAGACGATCGGCGCACGGTGCACAGGAACCAAAATAAAGATACTATCCTCATATCGATAGTTGATACCAACCGGTCACTCACTAAATAGTGCACCTGGAGCATACTTCCATCACTCCGACTCCGCTCTCTTTCTTACATTTTCCTGACGAAAACCGATCAGGAGATCCCAAAGAGTACCACTAGTAATCCGCAACTCGCTAAACTCATATTACATTAGTGAAAATATCTATCAACACCTTCAGATAATTCACTAATATACCGCTCACACACACGACACAACAACCTGCTCCCTATAAATAGGTTCAACGTGAGAGTACAAAGAGCGGATGGTCACATAACTCTCTTCGATCAAAGATAAAGCTGGCCCACTCAATCACGCTCGAACGTTCATTTAGTGCATAGTCTCACCTATCATAACCTGTAAGTACCTTACTCTAAGGCTTATGCAATTACTTAGTACAAATTTAAATCGATACCCATCGAACACTAAAATCTAGCTTTCACGCTACACGCACAACGCTCCTTCTCCCAACTAGGCAATAACCCCTAATTATATCCTATAGCTCCTCTCACAACTCCAAACAATGGCGGCACAAACATGATTACTAAACCTGTAATATATCTTCATACCCCTGACCACCACTACACCTACTAGAGCAGGCCTAACAATCCCCATATATTTTATAATTACCTCACAACATGAGCTGATATCATCAATACATCATCTGAACTAATACTTCATTACCTTACTAATCACTAACTATATAACGCTACACCAAAAGCTTATATATTCATATCTAAACGATTATTAATAATAACTGTTACAATCATTTCACATCCTGCCTGAATTACGTAGCACAATCCACACCGCTGCAGCCACTCCTACCTCTCTCCACCCGTAAAACACGGATAACTCGATACCTGACCATCTATCCTACAAACCTACATACACGGTCTACTATTCCATACTACATCACCAGCTGCTCCTACGCCCTTATAAAATATAACTCAATTCAACATCAATCATTATATCATACACAATTTCTATCTACTAGATGAAATCCCACTATAAGATTATACCTTATAGGGTAAAAATTTAATTATCCGAACAACTAACCCTTATTTTACATAATATATATCACATTTCAATATATATATAACATATATATAACTTTCTTATATAATTAACTTTCGAGAGGGTGGGTCGGAGTCGGAAGTCGGAGTCGGGTAATTTTCAAAGGGGGAGTCGGAGTCGGAGTCGGAGTCTGGTAATTTTCAGAAGCGGAGTCGGAGTTCGGAGTCGGAGTCGTTAATTTTGAAGAGGGTGGAGTGGGAGTCGGAATTTTTGGACGACTCCACAACCCTGTTACTCGCACGTATACATCCGCTTAACCAAACGACTATCACTCATCCTTTCCATATGAAACCAAAGCATCTCAACATACTTCATTTATTCTCTCATTTACCCCTGTTCTTCACACCCCCACAACTCTCTAATAAGTTCCTTCCTCATTTTATTAATTCTTCTCCACACCTAACACCCCACTAAGATTGTCCATCTTGAACACATTGAACTTTAGATCATACATACTTCTTATTCCAGACCATAGTCTCACTATTATACAATAACACAGGATGACTAAAGCAGGTCGCCCAACTCAATTCTAATGACCACACTGCTACGAGCGGCTATACTTCGACTAGGCCTAGCTCGCGCGTATATACAAACTTCACCAAGACCGATTAAATTCGCAGCCAAGCCAACCCTTGGTCCTACTAGCACAGTCAAAAACTCTTTACGTTACATCAGCGCACCTCCTCGCTGAGTCACCGTCCCTCCACCAATACACCTCCACTGTACAGTTCCCATCTTCTAATGTATCCAAACAATCCGCAGAACAATCCATAAACAAGATCTGCCTACAGGCTCCAGACTACTCCCTGGATATACTAGACTGGAACATCCCATCACACATACACACAAGCGTCCCTAAAGCAACTTCACACATCGAACGCGCAACGGTAACAACTATCACGTCACCTACGAATAACACACCACCTAAACACCCATACTCTTAATACACACGTTGTTATTGAACTTTCAATGCCACCCTCACTGTTATACCTACCTCGCGGCCAAAATGCGATACAATCATGAAACCTCCAACATCTCATCGTCAATATTCCTGCTTACACGAATTTCACGCGCCACACACGACACCAATCATCCGCACCACCGTGTTATACTTCTAGGTGCTGCTCCAGGACGGACCAACCAAACACCACTTCGTATCTCCATCTCCATCATACTACGTTCCCAAGACCATTTCCTTGCTATCCAGCCACCTTAACCCGAAACTATGGCATCCCCAAACGGAGCTAATTCTCAAGATCCAAAATTCGAGCCAAGAAGAAGTTCATCACAAGAGCGGAAATCAAATAACCAAGAGAGAACAAATACGCCTGAAACGGGCATTTCACAATAGGATTCTCAGGCCGCCATTTTTCAGTACAATCGGCATAACAAACCCATGGCACCTCAAGCACGACATTGCACACCACTGCTAACTTATACTCCACCAACAGCCATATCTCCACTGTAGCTCAGAGCGCTAACATCTTTAGAATTCCATTCAGTAAAACCCCTCCAAGCCAAACGGCTTATAGAGCACGTTCTACACAACCAGAGCCCGCACTCCACCATGTGTCTATCAACACCACTACACCAGAATCTACTGCATCATACTAACACAAGCTAATCCCTCCTCTCCATACACTTCTCTCTCATCGAGCATGCTCCGACCACAAGCGACAGCGCAACACAGATATCACATCCGATCCAACTAACTCAGGCAATAGGCACCGGCTACCCTCCAGCCATTCATCTCGCCATTCTCATCCACATCTGCAATAATCACCAATTTCCCGCGTTCTAATACACACCTAGACATGCCTTCTTATCACCTCAACCCCCCCACTCTTCACACATCAAGCCTATCTGAACACATCATTGAATAATCCCAACGGCAGAGAACGTAATCAACAACGCCCGAACCAAATAACTCTTAGATACTCAGTGCCACTCAAATTTCATACGACCATCCCGACCACGACGACCCATAAAAGAAACCAAAGTAACCGATTAGAACGAGCCCACTTATTAGTCCATAACTTACCACCACGACGTATCTCACCACTCCTCTGCATCAACCTGCTACGAACCTCTGATCTGATCTCATTGGACAGTAAAAAGATCTCCTCCACCACCAAACACACCCGACTAACACACTAAACAAGCCTCATTAAGCTTCCGTTTATAGATAACTCTAATCATAAGGCGCCATGGTTTCGTAAAATGCCAAGTAAACCTAAAATACATTTATTCTTCTTCTCCCTCATGTTCATCTAACTAATATGTTAGCAATGAAAATATTGATGCCACACTCAAAAGTTACCACTCCTATTAATCGCATACATATGTCTTTACACCGCCGAAAGCAGTGTCCTTTACAGTCACTTCACCGAGTGCAACTACATAGTATAATAGCCAACGCACACATAACACAGGAAGAAATACCTTCCCATGAGGACAAAGCAGCATCCAATTAACCAATGTATACTGCCGTATTAACTTCTTCTCCCCGGTTCCTACCTTTTCTCTCAATAAGATTTACCACTATATATAAGGTACTATGTATTAAACCGCTCGACTTCATCCTCAAAATCCCTATGAGTTAACGAATACCCTCAATAAAATACGCTATATATTGCCACAACTTTCCAATAATTCCAATCAATCATCACATACTACGCTGATCCGAGTATCATTTAGATCATAATTACACCTCAGTAATATTCATCTATATAACCTGACATAGATATTTGAACCATTTCTTTCAACTTTTGTCATCAATACTCTACCTACCTAATAATTTACACTCCTCCTATACTTAAATAAACCTCAGAAAATTCCGTCAATAAATACCTTATTCCTTCTTGACACCATTATTAATACTACCTCTACAAACACATTACAACTATCAAGAACGTACTATTCATTACTTGTTAAAAATATTAGTGCAGATTTTCGAAGGATGATATCTTTACTCGATCACTCACCCTCAATACATATCCATTTTAATATCTAAGATTAGAAAATTAGTAAGCACATCCATATATTCATTTTTCTAAAGGAGATTCACCCTTATTACTCATTCTTAACCTTTCGCGCTTACCTTCCAGTAAGATGGCCTATAGATAAGAAGAAAAAACGTATATCCTTGCTATGTTCATTTCATGCCTCCTATCCAATAACTGGGTTTATATTAACCTCTTGTTTTCTACGCTAACGATATCACTTATATGTAATTTTTCTTTATTTTGACCTCCTTAGAGTAATAATTTACCAAGCATTCTTTCTTTTGAGACGTTATCTATACATTGCATGATGTATTAAGTACATGTCAACCTACGCTTTCTTATACCTGATTATAACTGCTTATAGTTAATCACACACCAGTACCGAACCTAATTACACTGTATATACATTCTTAACATTTATATTACTTTAGGAACATATCCACACACTTCCTTTGCACTAAAAAACATTTGACTTTTCTTGCATTTGTCACCTCAGATATTGTCAGTATCAAACTTGTTTCACATTCAACCGATTTTACTGATGACGAGCGCTCTAGACGAATAACTAAATAGGTTCAGGGCAACATTAAATTTGTGGGCGTTGTTCGCGAGCCATTAAATATCGTGGCGCACTGGCCGGCTTAAGTTTGCCTCACTCCTTACCTCTTGGTAGTCGAATGATATTCTCTGCCATCAAGCCCCCACACGAATCACATTAAACTCTATACGTAGAGCACCAACCATCATGCGGAATCGCGCGACTAAGAGCCCGTTTACCTAAACCCGGTCTCAATTTTAAGCACTCAAGCTACCAGAACTCAAAATTCCAAAACAGGATTCCTACCCTCTTCCCACCACTACAAGCCCAATCATTGCATTATCTTTTCACATTACAAGATATCACATCTATAACTACAATACATCCCAACTCTAGTATACTTATGTGAATAACCTTGATTGTAATATGAAATAAGTTAATTTAAATTTTTAACACATAACTCTCTCTTCACAGAAATCATTCACCTTTACCTTTCTCATTTTCTCCCGCCACCCAAGAACCACCTGTTATACCATCCCTTTATTGATTCACCTATCCAACCATTCAGATCCCCAAACACTTTAATCTAGTAATGGCTCCTACTAGTCACCACATTGAATCCAGACATCATTGCAGGGATGTATATTCCCAAAATAATAATATACGATTACTCTTCTTGCAAACGTTTCCGCTCAGATTACCATTTACATACACAACCAGACAAATTCCTTGACCTTTTTCAAACATAAAGATTATTACCATATGATAGAATTCTAGACTGCACAAC
Source organism: Trachelipus rathkii (assembly GCA_015478945.1). NCBI lineage: Eukaryota > Metazoa > Arthropoda > Malacostraca > Isopoda > Trachelipodidae > Trachelipus > Trachelipus rathkii. The sequence continues at coordinate 6,647 of JABUQX010065891.1, read as the reverse complement.
ACACAAAGTCTACCAAGCTATTAGATAACCAGACAGGTCATACTCATACAAGTAAATTGCAACTCACTTCTCTCACCTCTCTAATTACTCATTTCCACACACAGCACATACATTACTAATTTTCAACACCCAACTCATACTCTAAATTTCACCGGTAGTCCTTTCATTGATGATTTTCACGAAAGTACACAGCAGATAGCAAATAATAATATTATGCGGCACTTATTGCTAAAATAACAATATCCTCACCTCTATTCACACCAACATTTATTCCTCTGACTAATTACCATGTAGACCTAGTACTTGAATTCAATACATTTTCTCCGAATAAAATCTCGAGAAAAGCTTACAGTCTGGTAAAGAGCACGATCACGAGAACCATCTCCGAGGCGTGCAAATCAGCTATCCTAACAAGTATAGAGAATAGTTTAGTGGTAGTGGGCTAAGCTAATATAGTACCCAACGACCACCGTCCCGTAATCGCTTCTACCGACACGCTAAGGACATACGATGTTATGAGCAAGATTCATTTTCCTTCACCTTAACACAGAGGAGATTAATTAGAGTTTGATGGGAATGAGTAATTCTGTTAAGGTGATTAATAGTCCGTAAGAAGAGGGTAGTAGAGCTGATGGATATTAGAGGAATATAGATACTTATTAAATCATTTGTATATGATATGTGGATAAAACACTAGTAGTGTAATTATTAGTATAATATAATATCACTAAGATTCTTGACTGAAATATAAAAAGTTACATGCATGTGTATGTAACATTAATTTCTGCAATATATTAAAAATTGGGATATAGGTATAATTTATATCAACAGCTTTCAAAATTATTTAGCGATTTACTATCTCCTCATTATATTATATATATATTATTAATATAATATTATATTAATATATAAATATATATATATATTAATTATATATATATATAATAAATTATTTGGGTATTAATTTAGTTGAAATTTTCCACTATTAGATTAAAACTATTGTTACCATGAGAAGATATTTATGAATGATGCCCATTAAAAATGACGTATATTAATAACCTACAAGCATAAAAGTTAGACTATAAGTTCATTATAAAATATTTCATAGAAATGTACAACACTCTAAAAAATACTTATTGTTTAAATAATATCTTATTCTATAATAATACTCCAACTACTAGGTATAACTATCAGATTAATATCCCTCGAAGACACTTCCTTATATAATCTAGTACAACATCTTTGAATTATTATTCAGATAATACTATATGCTCACTACAGAGATTTGTGTACTGATGAATAAATAATGATCTAAAACAATACACATGATATCTCAAATAAATCTTATTATTCTATGTCTGACCACATTGTGATTATAACTTTTCCAATACAAATCCCTAATCCTATATCGCTATATATCTTATACAGACAAAGAAATTTTACATAAATATTACGTCTGCAATAAATGGCTTCAGTAAATACTCAAAAGAGATCATTATTCTTAATCCCATAATCTCAGATGTAAACCACATGCATAAAAATAAATCATATTGTAATATTATAATATCAATACTAATCACACATGTAGAAAAGTGATGTGAATGCACATATTACCTAAAGTATTAATATTTCTTATTATCATCAAAATATCATATACAAAGAGATAGTAGAAATTCACACCTCACATTGAATATCCAAAATTGTTTAATTACGTCCTTGTGAGTCCAACGTATAATAGATAGTAAACGTACTACTCTAGATGAAGTAGACTTCCTCATAAAATAAAAGTATATCGAGATACACCCATATAAACAAATGCGACACTGTAGTCGATCTTTAATCTAATTCAGAATACACTATCAAAATACACTTCTAAGTGATATTATAAATAATCAAAACAAGTTTTCTCCCTGTATCGAAGTTACTATGCATATATATAACCCAGACCGAAAATTATTATTATCATCTCCAAAACTCACTCACATCCTATATAAAGACTAGAATACACGTAAGGGGAACTAACGTATCTATGGTTACTTCTGTTATCGCATGTGTATTACAGAAAACTGAAGCTTAGTACTATTGTCAACCACCCAACCCTGGCTTCATTAAGAATAGATATGGCCGCACCACACCACACTAACTCAACTCGTGTCACAATCACTCACACTCATGGGCGTATCGTAGTGCCACACAACAGCCAAACATGAAATAAAAAAAACAAAATCGTCCCTCCTCAACCGATCTAAGCGATGCTAGTAAATCGACTAATAAACTCGACTTCAGTATGCATCTTAGATAAGATCTAAATGCCTTGTCAAGAACTCGATGATCTTGATGACACATTGCAGCTAGGAACTGTCGTAAGCTTAAGATCAGGTAACAAGTCAACCTGACACACCCTATCATACCAATTTGCTCTCTAATATGCATATCTCACATCTCTAGACTTACATTTAATTCAATCATTTCTACGGGGCCGATATATTCTCATGTAATATTCTAGCTCTCAGGAGTCTAGCTACTCCTATCTCACCTCACTCATGACGGTTAATGTGTGCCATTCCAATGAGGCACATATTCTCATCTGCAATCCACTTCCTTGGACCAGAATTATTATATCTCTGCCTACTGAGAAATGTTCCAATTAACTACTAATATCGAATTTAGAGTATAGACTATCCAAATTATGATAAATATGCTCTGACTATCTCATCACACACTCACGGGATAAATCACAATATGGTGGTGAGTGGACTACATGAACACTTTAATCATCTGCTTAATATAGTACGATTACCTCAGTAGTATATAAACTTTAATATCTACACCCTTGAGGTCATAGTAACCGGGGTATATATAGCTCATTCACAGAATCAGTACATCTATTTAAGATAAGTATATGCAGGAGTGTATAGGTGTATATATGATCGCGTACTATCCTTCCGTCACCTCCACCTTACGTGAGGTATTGTAAACATCAGTCCCCCTACCTCTGTTCCCCAACGTCGGCTCAGAGCCCCCTGATTATCTTATTTATTTTTTTCTTTATTAATATTATTACATTTGTCATATGAATTAATAAGCTTATTATGCTGATTCTAAACAAATTAATAGTAAATTATTTTTTCTTAATATTAGTCATACATTTTCGACATATTTCAATAATTTGTAGTTTTTTTTTTTTTTTTTATTATATATTTGATTTTATTATTTTTATTTTTGTTAAAATATAATAAGCTATTATATATATGTCTGATTCCTATAAATTATCTAATTTAGTGTTTATTTCTTAGTATCTTATTTCGAATGAATATTTTCATTTTTTGAAATATTTATTTTTAAATAATGTATTTTTTAATAAAATTATTTTAAATATATTAAGAAATAACTATTGAATCATGTCCGTCACCACCTAAAATTCATTATTAGTATAATATACTAGCAATATGTTAAAAGAAAATCAAAAAAAAATCAAAACTGTAACGGATGTCGTAAATAACATAAAACAGTGAAGTACCTCTATTATTACATGTTTAACAAGTTATGTTTGTAATAAATATTCTGTGAAAATACCTAAATACTAAGTAATCAACTCAGTCGATCAGGAGCTTAAAACTTCGCAAAGTTTTGAGCTGCATATTAACGTGTTTCATTGAAAAAACGAATGAGGTGGTGAAAGTAGAAAAACAGGATACTTATCAACGTGTTACGCTTGTGTCGTTCTGTGTTTAGCACCCTTTGTTCAGTTCCTGGTGTGTGTGTGTATATATATATTGTAATAATTCAATACGTGACAACATTTCAAGTGAAAGGCATACATTCAAGGTAAAATATATAATATTAACTCAATGACTCAAGAAACTACGTTGTTTTAATTAATCAGTATTCTGCTAAATTTATTTGTCATTGTGTGCCAAATCTTTTGAAATAGTAAAAGAAAATATGAACTTTTAAATCACCTGTTGAAACAATATATCAAATTTTAAGAAAAAAATTAAATAAAAACACGCCATCAGCACCACGCCACGCCACACGTACTACCTAACGTGCACACAGCCCACGTGCAAGTATAAATATATATATATATATATATTATTAATTATATATATATATATATATAATAATATATATATAACAAATAAATAATATATAATTATATATACATATAATTATATAATATATATATATATATAATATATATATAATATAATATATATATATAATATAATATATATATATAATAATATATAATATATTATAAATATATTTTTATTATTTATTTAATATATATATTAATATATAAATATATATAAATTAAATATATATATTATATAATATAATATAATATTATATATATTATATATATAAAATATATATATAGAATATAAGTATAATATAATATATAATATATTATATATTAATATATAATATATATATGGTGGTTTATTATGATATTTTATTATTTATCTTACATCTTATTGTCCTTTAATACTTTAGGTCACATGAATCTTTTCTTATATAAGTAAATATTAATGATATTCAAGGTTTATTATATATATATATTAATATTATATAATATATTAATAATAATAATTATATATATATTATAATTTAATTTACATTCTATTTATATAAATATATATATATAATATATATATAATATATATATAATATTAATATATATATAATATTATATATATATAGTTATATATATATATATATTATATATATAATTTAAATATTAAAATAAAAGTAATATAATAAAAATAATATTAACAAATTATAATTGAATATAATATAAATAATAATAATAAAATAAATTAATAATTATAATAATAATATAATTAAATTAAATAATAATAATAAATATATAATATAATTAATTAATAATAATAATATAAATTAAATAAAATAAAAAATTAAATAATAATAATAATAATTATATATAATAATATAAATAATTATATTAAATATATAATAAAAATAATAATAATATAGATTAAAAATAATATTATTAAATAATTAAAATAATAATATAATAATACATAATATAATTAATACATAAATATTAATATATTAATAATAATATTATAAAGATAATTAAATAATAAATAAAATAATATTAAATTAATTAATTATAATATAAATTAATATAATAATATAATAAATATATTTAATATAAATAATATAATAAATAATAATAATAATTTTACACTTCATATAGTGACTGTGAGTTATGTTCACCTCAAATTAAACGGCACCATACATAAAAGCGGGAAAAGAGCACCCTCACCTTCCCAAATAGAAGTATGTATACCACATGGCCTCCGTCCTAGCCCGGAAGGCGTATCTGACTGATTAGCCCATAATTATGGAACCCAAATAACTTCTCACCATCCAATTAAAAAATCTTACCTATATATATAGATATAATAATATAATATAATAATATATAATATATATATAATATATTAATATATATAATATATAATATATATATATAAATATATAATATATATATAATAAATATAATATTATTTTATAGATTTAAAATTATTCTTCTATTAATCCTCTCCCTTCGTTTTTCACAGACAGGAGAGTATTAGTACGCTACACACACGTGAAATAATAACAGTTAAGTAAGGTAAACGTAGTAAGATGAGTAAGTACTAGATAAAGAATAAGTACATCCACTACCACACTAATCCCTCAGACTACTTTTAAAATTCGAGCCTTTACAATACATATAAATTACTATATCCTATAGATTTCACAGCACCGATACGGACCACTAAACTTGGTATCTCGTCAATAGAGGGTTTCATTCCTATATGACATGTAGCCAATCAGCTCAAGCCTCCTACCTCTACCTAATAAAAACCTCAAACAACAAATACACTGTGGTAATTATGCACTCTATAAATCATCAATATGTAGAGAAGCAATTATCAACCTACCTGGCCTCTGCGCACAACACTCACGTTCCCCCTCATCAAAAACCCCCTCAATTCACTCGATTATGTACCTTTTTCTATACCTCATAGCCAAAATTAACATCTTTTCCTTCAAGACACATTCTTTTAACTGGATTCATCTATAGCTTTTTTCTTACTTGTTCTCCCTCAGCCGGTTTCGTAATTCCTCCCTAAAGTAACACTCAAAATATATATTATTAACATATATCTCCATTTTAAGCAATATATACCTGCATACTCATTACAATTACCATTCCTTACACAGTAATGACCTATAACTCTAAATATTAAATACACTCTCAATTATTTCCATTATCTTTCCTTATATTTCACATTCACATCAATTACCAAGCTATAAACTACACCTTATACCTTATTTTATATTCAAACTCTTCTACACCTTGACACTCGCATTAAAATATTATCCGAATATAAAATATTATACGAATAATGATATATATATAATACTCGTATTATTCTTTATTATATAATTCACAATCGTGTGACAAATTCAAGTTTCAATTAAATCGCATTAAAGTCAATGCATAAACATACATAACATACACGTGAGTAAATATAATTATAACACCATCATGCAGAAACCAAGATACTAATTAAATCTTTATTGCATTATCATACCAAGTGATTTAAAATGAACTCTAGGACACC
>JABUQX010065890.1:32500-42500 GCA_015478945.1 Trachelipus rathkii | reverse complement strand
CACTTCTTAAATGATTCTATGCCTTAGCGGATGAAATTGATTATAGTTCTCAAATAAAGTTTGATGTGAGGACAACCTCTCTTTCTAATTCTTCCTGCGCTTCCGAGGGAGTTGAATGGAAGATCGTTTAGCTCAAGTACCGTAAACGCTCCAAGCGCTTTGAATCTGTTGGCGGTATGAAAAGGGACATAAATTCTCATGTTAACTCAAATTGAATAGTCTCCCAAAACAATCCAGCTGATAAATCACTGACAAAGTTTCCAGCATCAAACTTTTGTATTTCAGCGGACCCCAATATCGCAACTCTAACATTCTCTCAAAGAGATAACACTTTTTCGGTAACACCTTCGACTCTCTTTTCCATGGAAACAACCTCATATTCTAAACACGTTTCTCAATCTACTTGCTTGTTAGATACTATTTTCCCCGTTCATAAACATGAGCACACTGGTTGCTCTTTCAATGACCAAACAAGTTTACATAATAACATGGACTTAGCTGAACTCAACTTACTTCACACTCATGGGAAAGTCCATCCACCAACTACCACAAAAAATTCGCCTCCAAAACCGGTCGTACAACCACAATCTCTATTGCACGACTTTTCCTTACCTTCAGGATTTATTGCTCCTCCTCGTCGAGACCCACGTCTCAGTCTTTACTGTTCATCCGTATCCACCTCCAATATTATTCTTAGTCACATAGAGACTATCCTCATAATATTCATAAGAACATAGCATTGCGAACTTCCTTCAATGGAATGCAGTAGCTACTACTCTAATTTTGAAGAACTTGTTCAACTAATTAACATATTAAGAAGAAAGTGCATATGTTTGCAGGAACTTCAACTATGTTATCACGACTTCTTCTAACTGCCAGATACAAATCGTCACTAATTTCTATAGAAAGAGGAGACAATGATAGAGGAGGCGCAGGAATTCTTATTCATAAACCTATTCCCTATTCTCTAGTCCCCTTTGAACTCACTGTCTGTTCAATCTACTTGACTACCAGTAGTGAGTTTACTAAGACTGACTTAGCCAACTTTTTAAGCAGCTCTCCACACTGGTTCTGGTACTGGGAGACTTCAATCTTTGTCACCCTTTATGGGGTAACTCTGTCACCTAGTCTAAGTCTAAGATCCCTGTTGAGCTCTTAACCCCTTTTTCCTTGCGATGCCTTAACACAGAATTTCCTACATATGAACATTTAGTTACAAACACTTCTTCCTGTAGAGATAATTCCTTTTGCTACCATTCTCTTAATCGCTTAAACTAGTCCCCCTTTGATTACATTTACCGCAGTGACCATTCCCCATTAGCCTTAAATGAACTTCAACCGAACACAGTATTAAAACCCAATTCCAGTTGGTGTTATGACTGAGCAGAGTGGGTTCCATTTCAACAGGGTACAGCTATCCCACTCTCTCTCTTCAACAAGTGGTTTCCGTCCGCAGATGACACCTTTAACTTCTTCCAGCATCCCATTCTCCTATAGATCGCTTCACCTGGTACCGCTTTGATTACTTATGCGGCAGTGGCTATTACCCAATAGCTTAAATGAATTTACAATGAGTCCAGTGTTAAAACCCAACTCCAGCTGGCTCTATGATGGAGCGGAGTGGACTCCTTTTCATCAGGCTACAGCTATCCCACTCTCTCCCTTCAGTAAACAATTTCCGACTGTTGATGATCCCTTTAACTTCTTCCAGCAAATTATCATCACAGCAGCGGATGCTTGCATTCCACGATCTTCTGCAGGCAGGTGTTCGACAACTCCTTGGTGATCCCAAGAGTATGCACAAGCTAACCGGGAGAATAAAAACTCTACAAGCAATTAAAAAGGACCTGCACCACCTCAAACATGATTATCTTTAAAGCACCTGCGGCGAGATCTCGTCGAATTAATCGCCAAACACGTAAACAATACTTTCGAACTTATATTTCGACTGTCAACTCCACAACTCCCTTTTCTTTAGTGTGGAAAGTTTCACAGAAAATATCTTGCCACTCCAACAATTCTTCACCCACAATCCTCCGTTACAGACCTGATATAACTGATACGATCTCTGCTCCAGCAGCTGTTGCTGATGCATTAGGTTATAGTTTTGCTAGCCACTCGAGCTCTATTTGCTATCCTGAAGCCTTTCAAAAATTGAGAATTAACATTGCACCGCTAGACTTTTCAACAGAGAAAGGGGAAGATCATACATATAACCGTCTTTTTACGATTGCAGGGAATCAAACTGCACTGGCGAATAGCAAAGGCAGTGCCCTTACCCCAGGCATGATTTCGCAAATAATGTTCCGTCATATTCACCCCTCTACATCAACCTTTATGCTGGATCTTTATAACAGAACCTGGATCGAATCCTCTTTTCCATTTATTTGGACTACAGCTTTGGAAATCCCTATTCCTAAACCTGGAAAGGATCCGAAGTTGGCGGACAACCAAAAACCAATTTTGCTGACATTTTATACTTGTAGATTAATGGAGAAAATATTTTCAGGCCGCCTTCTCCCTGTTCTGGAGAGTCGACAGGCTTTTTCAAACATAGTTTGGTTTCCGCAAAATTCATTCGACCGCGAATCACTTGTTAAAACTGGACCATGATACCCTGGAAGCCTTCTCAATTGATAGGATGGTTCTTGGTGTTTTTAATGATCTTAAAAAAGCTTATGACACATCGTGGAGAACTGAGGTACTCCTTAAACTCCACTCACTCGGTTTCCGAGGAGAGCTCCCTCTTTTTATTAAATGACTTCTATCAAATAGATAAATCCAGGTTAGGTGCTCTTCTGTTCTATCACGCCACTTTATTCTGGATGAAGGCGTTCCGCAGGGCACTGCTCTAAGTGGATTACTATTTGCTTTCGGATTCAATGACATCGTTACTTCTATCTCAGAGACGGTCAATATTTTTCTCTATGTTGATAACCTGGCTCTATATATTGTCAGTGCCAGGCTGCCATTTCTTGAACGGAAACTTCATAACTATATATTGAGAATATTTCACAATGGAGTAAGTCCCATGGCCTCCATTTATCACCCAGAAAAACCTCAGCAGTACTTCTTAGGAAAAAAGGAATCGAAGAACCTGCCACCTTCCTCATGCGAACTTAACCTTATACGGTTCGCCCATTCCTGTAACTTCACAGGTCAAATTTCTAGGACTCATTCTAGATGACCACTTAACATACGCGCCGCACATTAAACTCCTGAAAACGACTTGTCATCCTGTGCTTGACCTATTACAGTCATCTCGCCTCAAAATCTTAGAGTGCTGATCTCAAGTTCCTTTTAATTCTCGACATCGCCCTAATCCGATCGAAGCTGGACTATGGCTGCGTAGTGTATGGTCTGGCCTCTCCAACTCTACTACACCTGTTAGATCCCATCCAAAATGAGGCGATCAGTATCTCCACTGGATGCTTCCGATCCTCCAACAGGATGAGCCTTGAAGTTGAATTCGATGTGATGCCACTCTCTCTTCGAAGGGAATACACCATGTGCACAAATTATCTTTGCTTTCAAACCCCAATACCGTCTGCTTGACCGGTTCTGCGTGAGATACCTCAGAATCCTCCTTACTGGCCATTTGCAAATACAGTTTATAACATTCTTAACTTCCTCAACATCCATTTGCCAAAGGTGCTGCCGTTCTCTTATGGTGAAGAGTATACACCTTGGCTATTCCCTGCTCCCACCATCTGCCTGGTCCTGACCCCTCTCTCCAAATCTAGCCACCCCGTTGCCTTGTTAAAGGCATCACTCTTATCTTCTTCCGCAGTTCACGGTAGATTTAGTCAAGTGTTTACTGATGGCTCTCAAACAGGGACGGTGTGGATGCGTCTGCTGTCTTCTCTGATCGCAACCTCTCCCATACCCTCCCCCTTCCCCCTCATGCTTCAATTTTTACGGCAGAATTAAAGGCTATAATGATTGCCCTCTCTCGAATTTTATTCCTTAACCAAGATCACTCTTATGTCATTTATGCATATTCGCCCTCCAAGCGCTTAAAGCCCCCTATTCTAAAAACACAATGGTATTTGCTGTACCACAATTTTTTCGGCTGCTCCACTATCGCAAGAAATAAATTACACTATATTGAATCCCCTCTAAAGTATGGGTAACTGGCAATGAAATCGCGGATAGAGAGGCCAAAATGGCCGCCTCCTATTTCCCGAGCTGTTCTAGGTACCTTCCTGATGCCCTTCGACAAGGTCTCCTCCCATCAACTGATTATTATCCTGCCCACCGACAAGGCTTCCGGAATTACTGGCAGGAATGCTGGGCTAGTGATCAGCAAAGTAAAGCCGAACATTGGTGAGTGGTCTTCCTCTTACTGACGGAAGCTCTTGCACAAGGTGATACTTATATGTCTCCGCATTGGCCACACCATCATCATTCACAGCCACTACATGTCACGGGATCCCCCCTCCCATTTATAAATTTTGCCGTGGCCATGCCCTGCATTCTGTTCACCATATATATCTTCATTGAGCGCCCTCAACTGGACCCTATTCGCAGTCGTCATTTTCCTACTCCATACCTTCTAAAAGGTTATCCCATATCTTGTCTGAATCCTTCCACTTTGATAATAACTCTATCTTCTGTTATCTCCAAGAACTAAATTTTCTTAACAACATTTAATTTTGTTATATAACATTAGGACTATATATAATGTAAGGACATCTTTTTATTTATTTTTTGACTGAATATTTATTTCACCATCTAAATTGTCTTTTATGACATTTATAATATATAGAGCCACGACCCACCCATGAAGTTGATTTTTCAAACCAGTGTGGCCGCTTCCCTGTGGGCAGTGGTAGGTCCTGTACACAAACTGATATATATATATATATATATATATATATATATATATATATATAATATATATTATATATATATAACTATTATATATATATATATATATATATTTATATAGTATATATATATATGTATATGTATTTAACAAACTTATATATTATATATAATATATATATATATATAATATATATATTCCTTATGCAAACATGTCAAAAATGACAAATTAGAAATTGGCGAAACCACGAAAATTAAAAAAATATATATATTAAAGATTGAGATTATGTTGCTGAGTGAACGCAATCGTGAAAGCTTTTGTATAAACATGACTCTATTTCTATTACTACTACTACTACTACTACTACTACTACTACTACTACTACTACTACTACTACTACTACTACTACTACTACTACTACTACTACTACTACTACTACTGAAGCCTTGATTATTAATACATTTACATTAACTTTATTAATATCACGAGTAAATATTTTTAAATTTCCGCTGTTTGTCCTATACTAATATTATTATCACACGTATAATAAATATGTTACTATTATCAGTACTACTTTCAATCTGCTATTACTGCAAACGTCTATTAATTCTAACTAATTCAAATATTTTTATGCTTATTATATAACTGAATGTTAATTATAGGTTGCGTTGAAAATGCGTTGAAAATTTCTTTGGCCTAGGACCCAATAATACTGAAGGAATAAAAGAATGTCTTACGGCGTTTTCCTGAGCAACTTGCCCGTTCTGTGAGGAATAGTAGAAACATGTTCGTTTCCCATATGGTCAAGTAAGAATGAGAATTATGATTGAACTATGGTTGGTTGACGCAGCAGTGCGGTGCAGTGCAGGGCAGCCCTCTACCAATCCTAGGTTGAAGTGATGTAGAACACTTCCCAAGTTGCTTCCCTCTCATCTTCTCGCTCGGGAAAACGTTGTGTGGGATACGTCCTTAGTTACTCAAGTATTATTTTCCGATTATTTTTTTCCATAATTTGAAACGTGCAATAACACCTCTAGATAAAAGTTCCAGTTGGAGCTTTTTAGGATTCCCCACTCTGTCACGTATTCAGAACCTAACGGGAGTATCATTTTTAACCCATGTGCAGGGTTGTATTTAAGGATTCCAAAAAGAATTAAAATAAATTGAAACATAATGTGACATAAAATACAATTAAATATGAACCGTAACGACACCATTCTAGCTATATGAGATCATCGTCATACCAATATCCTTTGAAAAAAACGAGAACCTCCATCATCCTTCTTTCTCTCACTCCATCCGTTGACAGAACCTCTCATTACCATCGAACTTAAAGTCAATTAGATTCAAACTATTAAAATTTATTTTTCAAAGAATGTAAAATTTCTGTCTTTGCATATAAATTACTTTAACCCAGTGGTTCTCAAACTGTGTGCCGCGTCACCTTTTTGTGACGCAGCTTCCCCTCAGGGGTGACGCGAAAGATTTGAACATTTTCATAATTTTACTTCAGTTCAGTTTTCATTTAAAAATTTTAATCGATTTTGAGTTTTCCAACTTTGTTAAGTCATGATTTTAGTTATGTTATCTTTTTTTTATTTTTTAACAGAAACCGTGTTATAGAAAACAGATATTCTGCTAAAGCTAGCATACTTATGTGATATTTTTAAAAAGCTGAATGCTCTGAATCTCTCCCTGCAAGGAAGATGCATGCACATTTTGAAAGGGATTGAGATAATTTTGGCTTTCATAAAAAAAACTAAAATTATGGAAAATAAAAATGAATGAAGATGGAGGCAAAGAATGTTTTCCAATATTGCAACACTTTTTTGACCTCAAATGGGGTTGATTTCTCTCGTGATATGAAATCCATTTTTGTAGAACACTTATCACAGCTTATTGCCGGGTTTGAGAAATATTTTAAAAATGATCATATGGATAAATTTTCATGGCTTCAGGATCCATTTAATGTTGCTGCTCCATCTGATTTTACCATGCGAAAAAGAGAATCAATAATGTCTTGCGACAATTCGTTTGAAATTAAAAAAAGTGTCATGAACTACGATTTTTTTGATTTCTGCTCCAACATTGACTACCCACTCCTGAGCGTAAACCTACAAAAAATTGTACTTAGCTTTCTCCCCTAATAGATGTGAAAAATGAAACTCGGCAAAAACTGTAAGTAAAAACTAAAATAGCTGATAAAAATTAATAGAAAACGAAAATGAGGTGGCTGTATCCAATCTGAGTTTCCAGATTTTCGAAAATGTGTGTCGATCAGCAGGCATCCATCCCACTAATGACTAATTAAAGGTAAATTTAATTTATTCACACACACACACACACACACACACACATATTATATATATTATATATATAATATATATATATATATATATATAATATATATATATATATATAATATATATATATAATATATATATATATATATATATATATATATCCTGGGAATGCTTTTGGCATCCTGTAATCATGAAATATTATTGTAATTTAATGATTAATAATAGACCCTATTTTATAAATTGTAAAACGTTCTTTCTAGAATCTAACATGGGGTGACTTTAGCAAACTTGAATTAGTCAAAGGAGCCGCGAATCGAAAAAGTTTGAGAACCACTGCTTTAACCCCTTTTAATGAAGTTTCTTTCAATATCAACCTTACAACGTTACAGTTAATGTATTCCAAGACAATATTTTTTCTCCGATAAAGTTTAAACTCTTTTTCTTAGTAGAAAATGCAATGATCTACCTGGTTCCTCATCTTCACACTCTTTCTAACATTAGAAAAAACTGTCAACTATAACAGCGTTTTATTTATTTTCGACTCTTGTTACTTTCGAGGGCAATAACAATGTCTTAACTACTGCTTAAGTCAAAATTTTCGCTCAAACCTGTGTCACTAACTCCACTCGAGTTGATTCGGGAGCTATTTCTCCTCCACCATCTTCCTCCGACTTTTCTATTCCTAAGATCTTGACCTTTTCTAACGACGTCACTTCTGCTTCTTAAATGGTTCATAGTCCTGGAGGTTTCCTTTCTAAGATTCTCAAAATTTGTTCTTACGAGCTTGCACTGCACCTTGCCTTGATAAAATATTTCATTTCTGCCTATCCACTTTGCTGTAAGTATGGGCACTTATTCAACCTGTGGCACCAAAAAAAAGAGAACGCTTCTTAATCCTCTAACTGCAGCTCAATCGCTTTAAGTCTTTAACCTTTAGTTCTACCAAAGTTTTTGAAGTTTAACAAGAAGATTTTGAAACATCTTAAAAAATCTTCTAATTTTGTCTCTCAGACTGTCATTTTGGCATCTGAAAGAACAATCGATTGGTGTGATCTTCTTTCTCTTCTTTCTGAGAATATTTTGCCGTGGCGCTTTACAAATCGAAAACCTTTGATATCTAAACGTATCTCTTTTCTGTGTCTATCCTTCTCTCTCTGACTTCCTTTCCGGTCGTTCTATAGCAGCTGACGATAATCGTTTATCCTTAAAATTTATCTATAGACGTGTTCTATCGTCTGTCCTATTCCAAATTGCTTTTAGAGAGAGAGAGAGAGAGAGAGAGAGAGAGAGAGAGGACGGAGAGAGAAGAAGAGAGAGAGAGAGAAGAGAGAGAGAGAGAGAGAGAGAGAGAGAGAGAGAGAGAGAGAGAGAGAGAGAGAGAGAGAGAGAGAGAGAGAGAGTATTTTCATTTGCCAGTTCAATACCTATGCCGACGAGACTACATTTCATTACTACTTGTATTTTGAAAGGTGTTCCACACAACATCAAAAATAACTAATGCAAGGAGTGTGGCTTTGGGGAAACTAACCACTGACATTTTATGGTATCAGAAAACTCATAAAAACATGGTTGCTTTCAATGACTTTCTTTCTTCTTCCAAAGCGAACAACTAAAAATTTCCCATGTTCCTAAATTCCTCATGATTCCTAATAACACCACCATAGTTGGTTGCTCTATTTAGGGCTGCCGTTCGCCCTTGTATGGAGTATGCGTCACTTATCTTCAATGGGTTCACTCATACAACTCTTCTTGATAGTATGGGGTCTAAGGCTTTTCGACTTATCAACTCTTTTTCCCTCTCACTGACTCCCTTCAATCTTTTTCTTTTCGACTAATCAACTCTTTCCCATCTCACTGATTCTCTTCAATCTTTTTCTTTCTTTCATCTAATCAACTCTTTCTACTCTCACTGGTTCTCTTCAATCTTTTTCTTTCTTTTCGACTAATCAACTCTTTCTACTCTTACTGATTCTCTTCAATCTTTGTCTTTCTTTTCGACTAATCAACTCTTTTCCCTCTTTTTCGACTAATCAACTCTTCCCCCTCTCACTGATTCTCTTCAATCTTTTTCTTTCTTTCATCTAATCAACTCTTTCTACTCTCACTGGTTCTCTTCAATCTTTTTCTTTCTTTTCGACTAATCAACTCTTTCTACTCTCACTGATTCTCTTCAATCTTTGTCTTTCTTTTCGACTAATCAACTCTTTTCCCTCTTTTTCGACTAATCAACTCTTCCCCCTCTCACTGATTCTCTTCAATCTTTTTCTTTCTTTTCGACTAATCAACTCTTCCCCCTCTCACTGATTCTCTTCAATCTTTTTCTTTCTTTTCGACTAATCAACTCTTCCCCCTCTCACTGATTCTCTTCAATCTTGTCTTCTTTTCGACTAATCAAACTCTCCCCTCTCATATTCTCTTCCAATCTTTTTCTTCTTTTCGCTAAGTCAATCTTTTCACTCTCACTTCTCGTTCAAATCCTTATCTCTTCTTTTTTACTATCGTTATTACCACTTTTCACTAATCGCTTCATTCTTTTACTCCTTTCGACTAGAACTCTTTCTACGCTCACTTATGTCGACAAATCAGTTCTTTCTTTCTTTAGCGACCTAATCAACCTTCCCTCTATGAACTGATTTCTCTTCAATCTTTTCTTTCTTTTCGAACTAATCAACTCTTTCCCCCCCCCTCTTTCACTGATTCTCTTCAATCTTTTTCTTTCTTTTCGGCTAATCAACTCTTTCCCCTCTCTCACTGATTCTCTTCAATCTATTTCTTTTTTCTTTTTTTTTGTTTCTTCACTATACTATTCGTATATTGGAATTCAACACAGCTGTACCAAACTCTCTATTCGCACAACACCTCCTTTGAG
>JABUQX010065890.1:22500-25000 GCA_015478945.1 Trachelipus rathkii | reverse complement strand
CACAAGAAACGAGGAATTATTCCCGGGAATTTTCACCACGTAGGAACAAGGGAACGAAACCGGAACTTTCATCAAGCAGGAACGAGGGATCGAAACCGGAACTTTCAGCACGCAGAAAAGTGGGATCGAACCTGAAACTTTCACCATGCAGAAATGAGGGATCGCACACGGGAATTTCATCACGTAAAAACGAGGGGATCGAACCCGGGACTTTCACCAAGCAGAAACGAGGGATAAAATCATGGACGTTCACCATGCAGAAACGAGGAATCAAACCCGGAACTTTCACCATGCAGAAACGAGGAATCAAACCCGGAACTTTCACCATGCAGAAAAGAGGGATAGAATCAGGGACTTTCACCATGCAGAAACGAGAGAATCAACCCGGAACTGCTTCACCCATGGCAGAAACGAGGAATCAAACCCGGAACTTTCACCATGCAGAAAAGAGGGATAGAATCAGGGACTTTCACCATGCAGAAAAGAGGAATCAAACCCGGAACATTCACCAAGCAAAAATGAGGAATCAAACCCGGAACTTTCACCAAGCAGAAAAGAGGAATCGAACCCGGAACTTTCACCATGTAGAAAAGAGGGAGCCAACCCATAACTTTAACCACTCAGAAACGAGGGATCGAACCAAGAAATTATTTATTATCGAACATGGGACTTACATCCCTCAGAAGCGAGGGATCGATCCCGGGACCTTCACCATGCAGAAACAAGGGATCCACTACGCAGAACTGATCCGTCCTAGTTCAGGCATAGTAAGAAATAGGGATGATATATATATATATATATATATATATTATCTCACTCACAAATATATATATATATATATATTAATTATATATATAATATATATATATATATATATATAATATTAATAATATTATATAATATATATATATATATTATATATATATAATATATATATAACTAGATTGCTTCCGCCTGTTTCTTTAATTTAACGTGCATACTTTGAAAAAAAAGTGACGAGATCAAATGAAAAGATGCCAGATTGCGCAAGATCATACTGCAAAACGTCAGAACAAAAGTATTTTTCACTATTATCGAACATATATGTAAATTTTCTTTCTAGTTGATCTTTTTTTCTATTTATACGTAATTGCATTGTTTGATGAGCGATATTAATCAAATTGGTGAAATTTTCTAAAGAGTTTGGAAATTTATTATATTTTTCTAACTGAAATTTTTTGAAAACGATGAAAATTTTTCCAAAAGAAGTCTACATTTCTTGTTTAAACCTTTTACTTCTTGCTAGCAATTTATGTCTGTATATATCGGGAAAGGGATTTCTAACATAAATAGTTTAACTTATAAATTGTCAGCATGGATTTTTTATCTATTAAAAACTATTGTAAGCAAAATATTCAATTCACATTTTAAAAACTTAAAATTAAGGAAAAAAAAACATTTGACTCAGTGACCACTAACTAATATTGGAGTTTTAAATAGACATGGCATTATGACTCCATAATTAATACATACACTTACAGTACAAATATTAGATGCATCATCGACGAGCCTTATTAATTATATAAACTAGCCAATTTTTCTAAAGGAGTGGGGGGGGGGGTGAATCAGTCCCTCGTATCCCTCTCACCCGTGAGTGTAAGAAAAACAACATAATATTGCTTAAAATAAGAAGAAGCATCTGGCAATAAAATATTCTCACTGAAATTGTGAGTGTTGGTCTCTCTCTCTCTCTCTCTCTCTCTCTCTCTCTCTCTCTCTCTCTCTCTCTTCTCTCTCTCTCTCTCTCTCTCTCTCTCTCTCTCTCTCTGATCGTTTTAATACAAGGCTACAAGAATCATTAACTCTTGAGGATATATAGGTATGGAAACCACTCATATAGTTTAGGATTAGCTGATGATAATGTTGCTCAAAAACATTGTGAGAGGAATTACAAATGAATGGCAGCGAAGCTAGACGAAGCTGAAAAGCTGGATTAAATATGAACTTTGACAATACAAAAAAAATATTCGATGAAAACCTATATTGTACAACAACAAATAATTGTCAATAACTCCACCCTTAAAAAAAGTTGACGAGCACAATATAATCATCTTGAATAATTTATATATTCAAATTATAAATACACAAAAGAAATCTATAGAAGAATAAAAATAGTTCCTTAAATAATGTTTCAGAGCAGTAGATGAGTGCTACCTGTTACCTGTTACCTGTAAGGATAAATAGTAATTAGACACAAGGACATTATATAACAAAGAATATCATAGAGGAATATGGAAAGATATTTGCTTGATATAACACATATAGAGTTGGAAAAAGTAATAATTTAATAAGATTTCAAACAATATTAACATATGTAATAGTTAGACTTAATTAAATATATATATATATATATATATATATATATATATCAGATGTCATATATATATCATATTATATATATATAATATATATATATATATATATTATATAGTATTATATATAATATACATAATATATATAT
>JABUQX010065890.1:0-17500 GCA_015478945.1 Trachelipus rathkii | reverse complement strand
GTTGGATCTTGAGGAACTGTGGGTGTTTTTGACTTTTTGTGACGAGTGAATAAATTAAATAAGAAAATTGCGTTTCACTAAGAAATTAAACAATAATCATAAAAAATCACTTTTTTTCGTATTAAAAATGGAAAAATACTATTAAACTATTAATGAAGTTAGGAATCTTCAAAATGATTTCTTATTTAAGTACCAAAATAAATATTGATTCCAACAGCGAAATTAAAATTAAAATTGGATGGTAGACAACTGATACTTGGACGACTCTAGAGTCTGGATCGTAAGAAAATCTATTAAATTTTAGCTAATAAATGAAATTAATATTTAAGAAGTTCGAACTGGATGCCAGACGACTTATCACTAAGAAAAGCTGTAGTGTTGTAAACCCCCAAATACTAACTTTTTGTAATAGCTATTATTATAACATCGTTAATTTAGTTAATTACATATTTAACGAAACAATCGTAATCCGCCCAGTAGATGATATTAGACTAGCTCGGTACTCGGTATGTAACTTAACAACTCACAGGAGTCCTGTTCCTGTATAGATTTCTTCAATGATTATCTTCGTCCACACTGACACTGGAACACACTCCACAGAGCTACACGAAATCAGGATCAGGCTAAGTTTCGAGTGGACTGCAAAGTTTTTAATAGTCTCAGAATAAATAAATATAAATTATAAAATATTCATGAAAAAAGGAAAATAAAAACTATGATATTTTTAATTCCTTTCCCTTTATTTCAAGTAATCAAGTTATCACCCTTTAATATATTATATATATATATATATAAATATAATATATATAAATATAGATACATTATATTATACTATATTATATATATATATATATATACTATATATATATAATATATATATATATATATGATATTATATATATATATAATATATATATATATATATAATATATACATTTATATATAATATATATATATATATATAATATTATATATATATTATATATATAATATAATATATTATATATATATATATATATATATATTTATATATATATATTATATATAAATATATATATATATATATATTATATATTACTTACATACCCCAATACTTAATCAGTCTAATGCACCTGAAAAGACTAACTGATTTGATATGCTCGGAAGTCAATCCTATTCTTTCATTTTGAGCAAAACAACATCGGTGGTTAATAAATGATACCGTTCGTTTCTGAGAGACTGACGTCGCATACAGCTAAGGATATATTTCATTGCCTAACATTAAACATAGCAAAGGAAAGCATTTTTTACTATCATTCCAAAATTTTATTGGGTCGCATTATCCACTTGATCACTGAATAACTGAAGAGTGTTGTGAATAGTCAGAAGACAATATTTGACTATGAGTTGTGCCATGGTCGATCCCCCCCCCCCACTCTCCCAACAATTTTGGTTCCCGAAAAGACGAAAAATCTAAAACCCCCAATTTTTCGGTTTTTTTATACACGACATTGGGGGACTAACGAAGAACGAAATATGGGGGAAAAGAGAGTTTTATCACTTCAGGGTGTCGGGTGAGATTTTATTTTTTTCCGGCATTTAAAAAATTTTTTGGAAAAGAATATCGGCTTTCGATATTAAAAAAAATAATTCGAAAATCGGATATATCGCCTAAGAAAATATCGCCCAAAAAATATTCGATATATCGAGCCAAAAATTCGATATTCGATATATCGATATTTTTTTGGCCATCCCTAATATATATATACATATAATATATATCATATTTATATTATATATATATATATATATATATATTATATATTTTTAATAATGTCTATAAATTTATCTATCACAAATTAAATATGTATTTGAAAATTTAACTAAATAATTATAATATTATATATAATAATATATAATATATATATACACTAACGACAATGTAAGAGAATGAATAGATTCATATACGAATCATTCGCTGTATTGCACATTTTCTAACACTTGAATTCAATAGCTTTACAACACTCGAAAAGAATTTAGTAATTTTATGAAACTTAAATCGAATACGATTCCAATATTCCCTTATTTACAAAACACAGCTCAATTTTATTAAAAACACACAAAATCAGTAAATTAAAAAATAATATGAAAGCGTATTATTACTAACTACGAAACTCCACACACAATTTTTATTATTAATAACATGAAATATAGCAACCTGATCTGAGTCACACAGCAACCTATATCGTCGCCGAGAAAGAATTTGAGTCAGACGCGTTTTCTCCGACTCTCAGATTTGAGACAATAATTATTTAAATCGCAAAACTCAAGAGATAATATTGGAAATGAAGCTGGATCAACTAATAAAATCATTAATTAGTTAATTCATTCGCTCATTATGTCATTAACTATATTATTATTATTTCTTGCTAATGCAATTTTAATGGGAGATTATTAAAAAAAAATAACTGATACTGACTCGTCAGGCACATCCAAAGTTGCCTTTGCCCTACGCGAGCCGAATAAGGAAAACTATTTTTTTTTGACTCCGAGAATTAACAATTGCCACCGATCGCTACTATTAAAAAAAGGAATCGAGTAGAAATTGATGCCGGCATCTTAAAGCTAGCCTTCGAACGAAATCATTATATATATATATAATACTATATAAATGAGGCTTTAAATTTACTAATATATATATATTATATATATATATATATATATATATATAATAATATTATATATATATTATAGATATATATATATATTTATATATATAAAATATATATGCTAACTTTTTATTTTCATTTTTTTTTTTTGGGGGGGCTGCAGTAGGCAAATAGGCGTTGCCTACTCTGCCTTCCCCCAAAGCCCCACTGATATTATATATATATTAATATATATATATATATATATATATATATATATTATTATATTATATATATATATATATATATATATATATATATATATATATATATATATATATATATATATATATATATCCATTTTCCAACCCACACCCCCAACTCTTCCTTCGAGTTTCCTATCATAGCACTCACTAAAGGATTCTATATCATATCGAATCATATGGATTCCAGTTCCCAAATGGAGCTTGATGTGACGCTCCGTCCTTCTTCTTCTAACACTTCTTGCACTTATAAGAGAGGTGAATGGAAAACCGTTAAATGAAAACATCTCAAAAGCCCTAAGAGTTCTGCTTCAGCCGACATCATGAAAGGAGCGACAGAGGCCTCCTATCCTAACTCAGATTGTCCATCCTTTCAAAGTCATCCACATGATGGCTCATTGACAAAACCTCCAACCCTTGATTTTCTTGTTTCATAGAATTTCTGGGAATCATTGTGTCCCTTCAACTTCCCCATCAGAGGCTGTTTTCCCTGTTAACCCAACGGGACCTACATTGAATCCCAACCTCACAACCCCAAAGCCGTTACAGAAAGTTGATCCGTTCCAGTGACACATTCCTACACTGTTTCCACGGAATGAGCCCCATACTTTCCATCCAGTTCTGAATCTGTTTGCTCGGTGGATACTAACATCGCTCCCACATCTAATTATGAACATTCTGATTGCTCTTCCACACAATAATATGATCGCCCTTAACTTGCTTCGTATCCATGGCGAACTTCCTCCACCAAATACATTAGAAAGATCCCCCTTCCCCCTGAAATCGATCGTACAACCCAAGTCACCGTGTTACGACTATTCCTTACTACTTGAATTTACAGTTCCTCCTCATGAGGTCTCACATCTGAGCCTCTCCACCCCAACCAATTCTTCTTCTGACATTGCCGCTAACCACATAAAGAGAATTATCTCCACATCTTATAGTATTCATAACAACACAGCATGACCACCTTCCTTCAATGGAATTGTAGTAGCTACTATTCTATTTTTAAAGAACTCTTTCAACTAATAAATTTATATACACCAAAGTGTAAATGTTGCAGGAACGTCAACTATGTTATCGCGACTTCTTTCAACCGTCGGAATAGAAGTCTACGCTAATATCAATAGAACGAGGTGACAATGATAGGAGAGGCGGCGGAATTCTTATTCATAAGACTATCCTCTATTCTTCAGTCCCTCTTCGAACTAGATAGACTTCATGCGATGGCAGCATGAGTCCATGTGTTTATCGTTATCACTGTCTGTTCGATCTACTTGGCTCCCTGTATCGAGTCTACTAGGGCCGACTTAGCAGACCTTTTCCAGCAATTGCATCCTGCGGTTGTCATATTAGGAAAATTTCAACCTTCTTCACCATCCTTTGAGATGAATTCGTCACCTCACCCAAAGCTAAAATTCTTGTCGATCTCCTAGTCCCATTTTCTCTGGGATGCCTTAATGTATTCAAAAGTTTGTATACGCAATCCTCTACCTGTTTATATTTGCTCCCATTCTCTTATCGGTCGCTTCACATGATCCCACTTCGATTATTTGTATGACAGTGGCCATTACCTGATAGCTTTACACGAACTCACACTGATCCAGTTGTTAGAACCTCATTTCCTCTGGCGTTATGATCGAGGGGTGTGCCCCCCCTTTTATTTTTAAGCCATAGCTATTCCACTTTCTCTCTTTATTGAACAGTTTCCAACCATTGATGTGGCCTATAGCTTCTTCCAGCGGAAGCTTCCATTCCGATATTGGCAAGCGATCGGCAACCCATTGGTGGCATCAAGAGTGTTCACAAGCTAACCAACCCCTCAGCCCCTCCCCTTGATTACGCCACTGTTCTGGTTGTTGCTCTCTCATTGTGTATCCCACAAATTGATTTTTTGCCATACCCGTTTTATTATTTTATTTGAGAAATTCATTTGTTTTATTCAATTGCCCTATCCTAGGAGGGGAACTGGTTTAAGTAATTACTATTTAGGATCCTGACGAGAGATCGAACCCTAGTTCCTTGTGAAACGATTGTGCCGCGATTGTACCTGATTGTGCCACGGCAGAGTCCAATAAACTTTCAGTTATCTTCTAAAATACATTTCAACATTCTGTAGCCTCATTTCATCTACCTTGCTAAAACACTCAATGACCCTACAATAACATCCATCGAACCAGGACTGCGGAGTCAGTAAAATTTGTTTGCCTGTTGAAACTCCTCCTCCACCATTTTAAAATTGCACATCTCCGGCTCCGTTATCTTAAAATTATACGGTTCCGGTAACGACTCCATCTTGAAAAAATTTATACTCCTGCTCCGACTCCGGCAGCTACCTCTGCCGCAACTCTGGCCCCGCATCCCTGCATCCAACAATGTTGATCACACAAATCATTTAATGAATCTCTTACTTGTAGTTTCCTAACAAATTATAATCTTATCATTTATCTGTTCCGTTATAGAGGCCGCTGAGGAAATAAGAATTTTTGGGAAATATTGAAATTTTTATTTTGTAAACATATTTAGGAGTCAAAAAATATTTTGCAATAAACGAAAAAAATAAAACAAAAGAATTAAAAAAAAATTATAGAGTAAAATCTAATATATTCTTTACTCTCATTATTATCAGTCTTTGGAACAAATTGTTTTAATAGTGTCTTGCAAATAATTCAACCAATGCGATCGCTGACGGGCGTATGAGGAAGATAGTATATATAATTTTTTTTAAATATACTAAATTTGTAAATTACTTTGAATATTTTATGCAATTGCAAAACTCCCTATGTCTAGGGGGCCCCGCCACCGTAGCCCCCGACCTGTGAATACTTGGTAAATATTTAAATAATTATTTAAAAACACTTTAAATTTTGCAGTCGTTTCATGGGGCTTGCCTATTAAGCCGTCTCCTCGCTATTTTCTGCTTGTATAGAGAATTGCTAATGAAAACTGTCCCTGTAACGGTAAGGAACCTCTTATCTTATTGTTCTTAATTATTCTTCTCTTGATTTATATCTTATAGTTTCCATTCTATTCTTTATCAGATTTGATAGACAGTAGTTCAACTTGTTAGCCTGCTTCACCGTTTCATTTTGTTCTGCCGGTACCTATAGTTCTCTCCCATTTCCTTCACATAACCATTACCTTTAAATCACAAATATTTATTTACTATCAATTTACCACAATAGTTTAAGTTACATATCTTCAAAGTTAGCACATACAGCAAACACCGTTCTATATGGTCTTTTGCATTCTTAAAGAAGGATAAAATAATGAATATTCTTTTCTAAATGTTTTCTGAAAGTGACATTCGGAACATACAGAATACAGCTTTCTATATTTCTTTGATTTACCTGTAATAACATATTTTCTGCTCCTCATCTTTAGTGGGGAAAGATATTAATTAACCTAGTTCACAATTCTCGTGTGATGAACATCTACAGTTAATGTCCAGTTTATTAACTCTCAGAAACCCAAATCCTTCCTTAAAATGTATATTTTCAGGCCAGCTACTGGGGGGTTCTCTGAGAAAATCTGCGTTTAATCTGGAAACGCTCAAAGAAATTCATTGTCCCCTTGCTAATTAACCAAGATAACCTTTCATTAACCAGTTCTTCCAACTCGTCTTCAAAATTTTTGGCTTACAATTCTTGAATTTTCGTCTCGTCCGTGTCATTTAGACTTTGTTCGCATTTTCGATTTTCTTTCTCTGAAATTGAGGATCAAAGAGACAGCGAGGGGCTACCAATTCTGCATTGAAATACGACAAATGTTTGAGAATTGCACCAGAGCTCTCTCAGAGCTTTGTCAATTTCCTGATAGTCCAACAAACTTCGCAGAAGGTCAAAGCTTGCTTGGAGAAATGTGTTCTGTGGGCATTGAACCAAGCTTTGCAATATACTCTAACGAGAAAAATACAACAGCTTCTAAGCACTTTGTTTCGATGACCAGTTTGAATTGTCCCCGAATAGGAAATATCTTCCAGACAATAGATGCCTTTGTCCATCCACCGGCAGACTAATGGCACATGAGATTTAAATTTCCAGCTTCCGTCTCCATTCATTGCTCCTACAAACACCAATACCAATGTGTAGAGCTCCTTAATCTGTGTTATGATTCCGTGAGTTTAGTGTTACAATCCGCAGTATGTTGGCAATTACTTCAGGAGGTAGATGTCTTTTTACAATTTCGTTGATGCATACCCGAGTCAATATTGTTTTCTTAGTGAGCTTCGCTCATGCATTTTGAAATCTACTTTGAATAATCGGATGCATTCCCAAGTTTGACCGAGCCAGTTAAAACACTTCTCAACTATGACTGTCAGATTATGGTGCGGCAAGCTAGTAAAGCAGCGCCTACCCAAGATGTTTCCAAGAATGTGTACAAAACCCTTTGGCCTCCTGCTGTTGTTGATGCAGTGGGTCGAAGGACACATTGCCTTGATATTCTGGGAGACACCCCTTCCTCGAGACACTCATAAAAAGCCAGGGCTTGTTCTTCACCAGAGCTTGTGTCTGCTATCAGGAACTCCTAGTCAGTTGTTCATTTTTCACCATAAGGAAATTAAAACCACTATTCGTCTTTGTTCGTCGTTTAGAACGTATGAAGAAGTTTTCCCGTCCAATGAACTACAACAGCTATTTCTCGTATAATGAATTCGTTCCAAATCGTCTCAGTGTAATTTTCTCTGAATACTTTTCGCATTTCATGGATGGGGGTTTTTGACACTTTGAACTCCTCAGATTTCTCCCAGTGTTTCTATGGTAGCTATGAGTAAACTTCGATCGTGGCATTTCTGTCAATTACCTGTAACACACGAACCACAAACAAGAGATAGGTCATGTTAAAATTTCCCTACACGCCACGCGTTACATCCCCCCGCATTTTCTATGAGATGGTCCAGGAAGTTCCTCGTTCTTGAGAAGCACAAAACGTCCATTGGCGGGCACATGCCTCGATATCATTCGTCGCATTGTTTTCCTTTCATCACTGTCTCATGATTCTTCCTCAGTCTCTGATGAACAAGAGTAAGAGAAAGGAAAAAACCAAAATTAATAATGAGGGGGGGTTAATAGTTAATTTACTGCTTTTCCTGTGTTTTGTGGTGCTTTTGTAAAAAACATTAAAGCAATAGAACCAGGACGTAAGCAATACCTAGCAAAAGATCAATATTCAAGCAAAAAATAAAAGAACTTATCGGTCTATATCGAATAAACATTCCGCTTGAATTGCTCGTTCATTTTCGCAAGTTCCTTTTGTAGTTACACTACACTGC
Source organism: Trachelipus rathkii (assembly GCA_015478945.1). NCBI lineage: Eukaryota > Metazoa > Arthropoda > Malacostraca > Isopoda > Trachelipodidae > Trachelipus > Trachelipus rathkii. Next base: position 9,338 of record JABUQX010065890.1, on the reverse strand, counting down.
ATAGGCTGCTTCAAATAACTCCAGCATAGGGATGGTTCTAGACATCCCTTGGTTAAAACTACTTTGTTTTTTTGATTCAACATGGCTAAGCATCTTTATCAGAGAATCAGTCTACCTTGTAGGCGAACTCTTGATTTTGTTCTTTGCAGCTTCTGTTATACTGGTCCTTTTTTACATTTCTCCACTCTGCGTGAGAGTTGTCTCTTAAATTTAGTAATAGCATGCTCACGATGTTTTATAAGAATCCAAGGCTTTTCCCCAGAAGAACCAAGAAACGTCTTGAGGTAAGATCTAACCTGAATCTCTGAGATCAATTTCACAGTACCAGAAATTGTAGATAAAAGTGGCCAAACTTTGACGAGTTGGAGGCAATTTACAACCGTTATTGAGTGCAGCGGAGTAGTCCTACAATGAAAATGTTTATCTTTGTTTCGCATCTTATGCAAGTGAAGCCATTGCTTTTAGCTATTTTATTTTAATCTGCGAGAAAAATTAATAATATACACTTAAACACGAAATAATTGGTTTGCGAAATTAGATGTTAAAATTAACAAAACAAACAAATAAAAAAAGAGTCTCCTAACTCTAAATTACATGAAAAAATGAGAATATAATGGATGATCGAGTTTGTTAAGCGGGTTCGACAGAAGTAAAATATATATATATATATAGGATATATATAATATATAAATAAATATAGTTAGTATATATACAATCTTATATATATATATATATTATATATATAATATATAATAGTATATTATATATAGTAATATATTATATATATATTATATATATCTAGGAAGTATAAAATTTACAATAATATTGCCTTTAATTTGAAACATAAGATGGATGAGAAAAATAATGAGGGTTCCAGGAGAAACGCCCCAAAACCTCGCTATTTCAGCCCAAAAAACGCGTTTTGGAACCTTGAGCGCACAGCAGGGCACGATTTCGACATGCTCCAATCTGCCTCAAAATTCAACTACCTGAAAATCTGAGAGGCGTTCACTTTTGGGGTCCCTGTACCAAAATCCACAACAATTTTTTACGGATCACCCTATTATATATATAGTATATATATATATATTAGTAATATATAAATATAGTATATATATATATATATATATGATATATATAGTGATATATATATATGTATATAGTATAGATATAAGTATTATATGTAATAATAAAGAACACTTTATAACATTTTTAAAACCATAATATTTATATTTATTTGTAAGTAAAAAAAACCTCATCCGAATTTATTTAATCATAGGAAAAATGAAACTGCTTGCACTACTCCCTAAACATATATATAATAATATATATATAGTATATATAATATATATATATATAGATATATATATAAATATATTAAATATAGTAGTATATATATTATATATATATGTATAATATATATATTATATTATATAAAGTATATGTATATATATATATATATATGTATATCTATATATATCATATAAATACCGTCTTATAAAAAATAAAGTAAATAATATATAATATAATATATACAGTATATATAATATACAGATATATATATAATAAGTATAGATAATATAATAATATAATAATATATAATTATATAATATTAAATATATATGATATATATAGATATAGTAGTATATTAAATATAATTAATAGTATATATATATATAGTTCATATAGTAATTAGTATATATATATTAATAGATATATATATATATAGCTATAATAAATATATATATATATATATAGTATAAAATATAAGATATATATAATATAATATAGTATATACTATATATATATATATATAATGTATATATATATATATATATTATATATATATATATATAATATATAATGTATTGTTATAGTATATATATATATATATATATATAATATATATATAGTATATATATATTATATATATATATAGTATATATATATAGTAGCTATGATATATATATATATTATATATATATAAATTATATATAGATAGCATTTTGACATATTATTATTTCCAATAATATATCCCATATCCAAAATATATAAAATCATTGATTACAGAAGTAAACTGATGGGTTATAGGGGTAATGTTGGTATCGGGGGTGTAACCAAGGTTTTTTATCTGTGGGTTCCATGTTTTTGAACACTGGGAAAATTTTTCAAAGGGACAGGCTTGAGAAATCTTTCCCTTCCGATATCCTGGGATGATATTTTTAGGACTTTTCCTTCTGAAGAAAATTTCCATCTGGAATTTTATAAATCACTACTGAATTATCCTAGTCGGGACATAAAGTCCTGTTGAACCCTTGTAGGAAACTTGGCCATCTCCATATAGGTCCAGTTAAAATTTCCAGTGATTCCCACAGGACACTTAATTTGTTGAGCGTGGGCAGCTCCAGAATAAATATCGAAATATCCTCATCATCGAAAGCAAAATAGTTTTCTACAAAACTGGAGATGTACTATCGGCTAACAGTTTTTATCCCATGTTTAGACATATGATAGTCGTCATTAGAGTGGAAAGGTTTTAACGTCACGCAGGACACCGAATCTATACACGCTCTTCAGATCTGTATGAACTCTGGAGTTTAGCAGTAGAGTCTCGACAGGTCGCAGAGACTGTTGAAACGTATTCTATGTTTCGAGCACAGTATCTACTATTTAGACATAGGCTATATTAATTGTACAATGGCGACTTGATGGTGATCTTACAGATGTATATGATTCATTACCTGAAGAGTTAGTTATAATAATGATATAATATAGTATATATAGTAAGGGTGATTCAGTATGATAGTACTATCTTATATTATGAGTGCGAAATATACATAAAGGTGGAAAGTAGTATCTATCAAGAATTATAAATAACCAATTAGTGGCCCTCGAGAGATTATAAGACAATTGATATTAGTGCCTGAAAACTTGTTCATACATAAATATAATAAATGATATATTGTATAGAGAAATAAGCTGTACGTCTGGTTTCCATCAATGCATTCAGTTGAACAGAAGCTTATTTTCTAAAATGAATATCATAGTTATAAGTTGTATTTGAGAATAATACACTATCAAGTGAAAAATAGTAATCGAATGTAATCATCATTTATTTGAACTTTTTTATTTATCATCAAATAGAACTTGGCGTATTTAATAATCACGTATATATAGTTAATAAGGCATATCTAGTATACATTGTTTCTGGATCTGTTAAATGAACAAATTTGCAGCTTGTATTCTTAGTTAAAAATAAGAGAGTCATGTTAATAATATATAGAGCTCTATTGTATGATTAAAATGATTCTCAATTCCAAAAATGATATCCTTTAAACAACAACTAAATGTATATTAATTTACTATAAACTAATTAAATAGTAATACGCTATAAATATTATCTAAAAGAGACTAGATATAGACCATATAAGTTGTGTATTAGCTAAACAAAAGGATAGAGGTTAGTAATCACAATCAAGAAAGTGTGCTAAAAAAATAAGTGTTATGATTTTATAATTTTTTAATTATAATTTTAAAATTCTGCAAAGTCGAAATTTTTCTCAATTCCTTAATTCTCTCAAACATGATTATATCTCAGTTCTCTTTAGTGGCCAACTAAACTAGCTAACAAGTAGATAATATTCTGAGTTTATAGAGTATATATATAGTAGGTAATTAGCTAGTGAGTAGTAGTATGTATCATATGTAAGAGTATGAGTATCAGTAGTATAGTTTCAAAATCAAGAATTGTAGAATATAGGCCCAATAGTGATTACATTAAGAAGAGGAGGACGATGAGTACTAATTATAGATATTTATGATGATATTGACAACTATGATGATTACTGAGAAGTACTATAATATATTTATTTATTTAGTGGCATCAAATACGTTATATATAAAGGGAACCAGGTAGTATGTAGGTCTACGATAAAAAATTATATATAGAAAGCATGCCATCTTATATGAGTAAGAAATAATATACATTCAGTAAGAGGTTGATTAAATTATTGGTAGAATAGTTTGCTATTCAGAATAGAGGAGTATGTTATAAGCGTCGGATGAACTACTCTATGCAACATTAAGAAAGGACTATGAGAACGTGACTATATAGATGGCGCATTGTAGGTATATATCATATAGTATAAATATATTATTTAGACTATATCTATGTGGTCATAAAATATTGAATCGAGAAAGTAGTTTATAGGGTATATATATAAGTATAAAAACTTAGAGCTATATATATATATATATGTATAGTATATACCTACGAAATAAGTATATTATTATACCTATTTCTTATATATGAGTATACGTGACGTCTCAAGTCTAGCATGAGAGGCTAATCTATTATTCCCTACTCATTCTTGTTTCATATATTATAATTTAGCATTTTCTCCTCTTCATACTTCTCTCTCTGCGCAACTACTATCTACATCTCTCTCTCTCTCTCTCCTCGCTCTCTTCCATACTCTCTCTCTCTCATCTACTTTCGATTAACCTCTACGTCTCACCTCCTGCGTCTCTCTTCATACATCTGCTGCACCTCTCTTCTTTTCATACAGCATACTGTAGATAAATATTGTTTACTATAGCTTCTGCTACTCTGCTTCTATCTCTAGCCTCTCTCTGCATCTCTCTACGTCTCTGCGTCTCCTACTCTCTTCTCTCATCTTCTTCCTTACCGGATGATGTTGTCTCGATATGACTTAGTATCTTACTTGAGATGTCTATCTACTCGCTACGTTCATGATACAAATTCTAAGACGCAATATTCTAAGCAGTCATAGTCTTCTCTCAAGTGCGATCTTCCGCCTCTTAAAACCGTCCACTATTTTATGGTTTTCTATCATCCGGAATCCAAGCCGTATTAAATTTGCTAGAATTACTTAAGGCACTCAAGCAGTCGCCTGTGCCACCTGACTCCTTTCACTAATCTCAGTATACCAAGTAGCGGTGTGCCCGAAATAACATACTGTATAGCCGCCATCGCATCCTGCTTAAAAAGAGAGGTAAACTTTAATTCTTTCGATTAGAATAGCTTCCCCTCTCTTTCCTCTGCCTTGACCGTACAAACAAAACTAACGTGTGAGTTCACGCTCTGCTGCTAGCCTGAATCTTTTCTCTAAGTATCCACCACAGATTCAACACACAGATCTTCCTGCATATATAGTCATTATATTATTATAATAATCGTAGTGAGCGCTAAAATATTACTCATTCTATATATATATATATACGCTAATTATAATATACCTCTTCACACTAGTACAAATCTGAGTAATTCTATGTGCTAGGATCACTTATGAGTTGTAATAACTAAGCACACTCAAAAAAATATGCCATACCGAATTGATTCTATTTATCTACTCCAAATAAAATCACTTCTTATTTCCACATTCTCAACATCATACTCCTTATTATTGAACACGATATAATAGTATATATATTTAAATACATACTTAAGCTCTTCTTATATAATATATCTATTACTTTTAATAATACTTATGTAAGATATATTAGTAACTTATATATATATACCTGGATAAGGCACTCTAGAATGATATTATATAGTTATTCATCCTTTCGACTATTCATTATGCCTATATAGCATCTATATATATCCTATCATATTGATATTACTATATTATATATATGTATATTAATATCTCATAACCCCTCCTCCAGCTCCTCTTCCTATCATTCGATCCTTATCAATACCGAATTCTACTACCGACCAGTATCATTTGCAATATTGAATAAATAAGTATTACCATTATCCTGTTTCTAGTTAATTCTTCTGCCTATTTCTTGAATATACTAGCTATAAACAGCATAACCATTCTATAGATATGATTTATAAATAGCCAAATGGTAGCAAAGACATTATCTATAGTTAACTATCACGACCTTTACATGAATGCCATTTGTCTGTGATATGATGATCTATATATTCTGTATCGCCTACATGTGCGAACTACTAATAACAGCCCTTATTATAATAATATGAATCATTCCTACTACAGCACGCTGCTCAATTATCATACTTTTTCTTACATCTACATCTCCATAAGTCATCTCATCTGCGTATGTAATTATAAATTCTTTTGCAGAATCATAAAATAGTCTAATGCATGAGAGAGAATCTAGATCCCTAAATCAACCAAACTCTTTTCGTTATACACTCCTACAAACCGATATAAAGATCAAATCCTTATGAATTAAAAACTTCTATCTTCCTATATCGGAGTAGTTCTGCTCCAAAATTAAATCTCACTAAAACTTCTCCTTACTTATTATTCTTGCATTGTATATGCAAATTTATTCAAAATATAATATAGGTATAATAATTGACTATCAAATATATTATATGTCGCGATTTTCCTGCCGACTCACGTCCCTTAATGAACGTACATATAGACTAGTGATTACTATTCCAATTCTCATACTAAAATATTTATTCCATTTTGAGCTAGAACTACCCTGCCATCTAGGTAACCAAACCCTCCTTTTATATATATATTAAATAAATATTTCATTACTGATGGATTTACCATCTTCATTTTTTGACAAATCCCATATCAAACTCTACCCCTTGAAATTTCCTCGTAAGATGTGCTACTGTATTGCGTTTACTATACCTACTTATTCTCTATAATATAGTATATATATAATATATTATATATATATATATACCATCTCCTAAGTGTGACCTTAAATGCTCGATAGTATATATATTAGTGTTTATATTTAGGTAAAGCAAAGGTATATTCATATTGAAATATAGATATAATATTAAAATATATTTATATAATATAAAAACTTAAATCTGTTAGTTTTCAATAATAAAATACTTTATATAATAACATTTAAACATTTAGTAGCACAACTTCCAATCGAAAAGGAAAATAGGCTATAATTTCTTCTCATTATATTGCCATGAAGTTTATAATAGTATGAGTATATAATATATATATATATATTATAATAAATATATATAAGTATATATATATATATATATATATATATATATATATATATATATATATTATATATATATTAATTAATATTATAGATATATAAATATATATATATATATATAATATAAGTATAAATATATATATCTATAAGAGTTATATATTATATTATATGATTAGTGGAAAACCCATGTGGTCTATCTACAAAAAATGGCTAATGTTTGAAACTATTTGTAATTATGTAATGTATTTAGATGGTTTAATATTATATATAGAGTTTTTAAGCAACAAATAAAGAAAAGACTCACCATATAAATATATAAGATAATAGATATATAATATAATATATATAGTATATATTAATATATATATAGTATAATATTAACAATTTAGTTAATATATAATATAAAATATATATATATATTATAATATATAGTATATTATAAATATATTAATTAATATATATATATATATATATATAATAATTGTAATATATAATTATTAATATATTATAAATATATGTGATATATATTATAAGTATATTATAATATTATAATAGTATATTATAGCTGGATAGTTACCAGAGTGTAGTATAGTGGCTGGATACCGAACTGCTTGTACTATATATACCCAAACCAATATTCAAGTTATCTATCTCCCATAGAGCCTATTATATACACCACATTTAATGGAACATATAAGTAATATATTTTAATCTTATTGAATTTCAATAATACTCATAAAGTATGACTATCATGAAAATATAAAGTCTAGTGAGACTGGTTGACACCGTACTGATTTTTATGTTATGAATATGAAATATAGTAATATAAAATTATATACGTGCACAAAGTTGTGAAAGACTGACCTTAAAACTAGCTAAATATTGATTTGAAATAGGTATTATTATATATAGAGAGCTGATAAGAATACCTTATGCGACTTGCTGAAAAATGTGTAGAAAACTATATTTACAATTATATCACTCTCACAAAACATGATGTATCTTATGAGCTCTGATTCCAAGCTATTTACATCTTTTGATATATTCTTCGTATAATATCCATATATGATAGAGTGTCTTTGATACCTCTGAACAAACATATACATCGCTGTTACCCTAGAATGCCGAATAAGAACGTCATGAATTCTAAGCATATGATAAACCATAAACAGATGGTAATTTGCAGTGTTTTCTGTTAACTATCTTGCTTTATATGGTCATAGTGATATTATAGCTTGATCCGTGCTGCATTGCGTCAGACAGCACATGCTTCACTCGCAATCAGCCATTTCTAGAATCTACCTCCAAACATCTACTAGAGTAAAGGAACACGCTCCACAAACTGAGCTCAAGAAATTTTTACTTTCGTTCGTGACTCTTTACCAAACTTACACCACGTATGGCTACTTGCTATATATGCGGCCTCAGTCTGCTTCCATTTGCAAAGCGTTTGCTCATTTGCTGATTTGTGCTACAGAAATATCATCAAATCTCCACTTATTCTTCCACAAGCTATCTCATGGAAAAGATTGCGATAGCTCAAACACACGTAACATGCGTATCGTTTGCCATCCTTAATAGACAACATCCACATCTACACTCATTGGGTTAAATTGTGTTAACGTAACTTCCCTTATGAGAAAAAACAAAACAAAACGCAAAATTCAAGTGAATTTATAACATATATATTTACCTCACTATAGTCTGTATGAGTACCGCTAGCTATAAGCAACATAGCTACCAAATATGGCTTATGACAGTCCGTCATGAATGGAGTATATATATATTAATATATATAGATACTATATATATAGGTATAATATATCATATATATAGTAATACTATATAGTAATTATATATAGGATGATAGGTCTAGGAGAGGGGCAGCTCCCTACCTAGAAATATAGTTACACTGCAGACCTGGCCAGTTTGATGAAACAATATACCTTTACAATATTTTTGTATTCTATACATATAAATAATAACGTTCACCACGTTCCATATATAGGCTCTGTTAAGTACTTTTTAACGATAAGATATATTATATAATTAGATAAGTATATATGATTATTAATATATATATAATCATATAAGATATCATTATATATATATTAAATATATAAAATAAATATGATATATAGAATATATATATATAGTTAATAATATATAATATGAATAGATATATTATAATATATTATATATAATATTAAATTATTATATATATATATGTATCATGAGGCATCCCGAAAAAGAGTTCAGGCTAATGTTCTATAGTTTATGTTAACTAAAAACTATCAACATAATACTATACACGAATAATCACATACCTGTTATCATCTTTATTATCTCCTCGT
>JABUQX010065889.1:0-16030 GCA_015478945.1 Trachelipus rathkii | reverse complement strand
TGTGCCAAAGATACATACCTCAAACACATCCTAAATACCAGAAGCCCAAATATTGATCTGAAAAATATTCATAAACATGAATACAATAAAACAAATTTAAATTCCTACCTAACACATAAACAATTTAAAAAAGCATTGACTACGCATTTAACGCACTACAAATCAAATTGGTAAAAATTTTCACGGTTAAGAGGAAGTATTGGCTGAAGACCTGCCCTAAGCATTTAACACCTAAGGAGCTCAAAATATTATCTGAAACCGAACTAACATGAATCATATTAAATCAAATTTAGATTTCCTTGCTATTACACATATAACAGAATATATAACACTTGACAAGGCTTTTTTTCTCACAGCCAATTTGCTAAATTTTCAAGTTGTGCAATGGAGACACCTAAAACACCTACCAAATTACCTAGGAGCCAAAATATATCCTGAAAAATCCCGATTAACAATAATACCATAATAAACAAAATTTAAGATTTCCTTGCTATACCACAAATAAACCAATAATATAAGTGACTACCTTATCACTAACATCAAAATTGTAGAATCTTTCACCGTTTGCAAAGGAGATACTCAAACACCTGCCTAAAATTACCTAGGAGCCCCAAATTATTATCATGAAACCAGCTAACATGCAATAACATATTATTAAAACAAATATAATCCTATGCTAGTACACATATAACAATATAAATAAGTTTGCACTACGCTTTATCACATACAATTCAAATTGTAAATTTTTCAACGTTGTGCAAGGGAGATACCACAAATACCTGCCTAAATTACCCTAGAAGCCCAAATTATTATCTGAAACCCATCTAACACATGAATACATATTAAAACCAAATTTAGATTTCTATTACACCTATAACAATATAAATAAGTTTGACTACGCTTATCACTACATTAAATTGTAAAATTTTCACGGTTGTGCCCCAAAAGGAATACACTCAAACATCTGCCTAATTAACCTAGAAGCCCAAATTATTATCTGCAAAAGATTATTCAACATGAATACATATTAAAAACAAATTTAGATTTCCTGCTATTACTCATCTTTTATTCTTACTAAGTCCGATGCCGCCAATTGACTGCAGCCAATACCTGTAAATGCCGCATTTCATATTTTGCAAAAGGAATAACCTCAACCTGCTCATTAAATTTTCCCAGGTCAGCACCAGTTTATGAACTGTCAGCGAACTAAACATGAAAACATATTAAAACAAATTAGATTCCCTTACAAATATAACAATTAAATAAATAAAAAGCCCTTTACCTCATCGGCTCCATCAAATCGTTACATTTTTACACGCGTTTTCAAAGAAGGCTACCTCAACACCTGACCCTTAAATTACCTAGGAGCCCAAATATTATCTGAAAACCGATCTAACAGAATACATATTAAACAAATTTAAATTCCTTGCACTATTACACATATAACAATGAAAATAAGCGCTTGACACGGCTTTATCACTACATCAAATTGTAAACTTTTCACGGTTGTGCCAAAGAGATACCTCAAACACCGCCTATAACTTACCTAGGATCCCAAATTTATATCTGAAACAGAAACCGATCTAACATGAAACATATTAAAACAAATTAGATTTCCTTTCTATTTACAAATATATAACAAAGATAAAATAGGTTCGACACGCTTTATTACTACAAGTAAATTGGTTAAAATTTCTTCACGGTTGTGCAAAGGAGATACCTCAAACCACCTGCCTAAATTACCCTAGGATCCCAAATTTATATCTGAAACCAATTAACATGAATACAGTATTAAAAAAAAATTAGATTCCTTGGCTATTAGGTACATATATAAACCAATCATAAATAAGCTTGCACTACGCTTATATCACATTCCAGCAAATTGTAAACTGTTTCACGCCGTTGTGCATAGAACCGAAACATCAAAACACACTGCCTCAAATTACCTAGCCAGCCCAACATTTTATCTGAAAAAACCGATCTGAACATGAAAACATATTAAAACACAAATTTAATTTCCTTAGCCATTACACATATTAAAACAATATAAAATAAGCTGACACCTTACACTACATCAAATGGTAAATTTTTCACGGTTGTGCAAAGGAGATACCCTCAAACACCTGCCTAAATTTACCTAGGAGCATAAATTATTATCTGAAACCGATCCAACATGAAAACATATTAAAACAAATTAGATCATTCCTTCCATACACACATGATAACAAAAAAATAAGCTTTGCACTACGCTATTATCACTACATCAAAGATTGTAAATTTTTCCGTGGCCAAAGAAGTACCCGTCGAAAACACCTGCAAACTAAACTACCTAGGAGCCAAATTATTATCTGAAACCGATCTAACAAGAAAACATAATTAAAACCAAATTTAGAATTTCTTGCTATTACACATATATAACAATAAAATAATATTGACTACGCTTTATCAATACATCAAATAGTAAATTTTCACGGGTTGTGCAAAGAGATACCTCAAACACCTGCCCTTAATTACCTAGGAGCCAAAATTATTATCTGAAAATGATCTAACATGCAATACATATTAAAAACAATTTAGATTCCTTGCTATTACCACCATTATAACCAATCTTAACAAGCTTGCAACTACGCTTTATCTACCGTACATTTCAAATTGTAAATTTTCACTGAAGTGCAAAGAAGACCCAAACACCGGCCTCAAATGACCTAGGCAGCTCAAATTACTTATCTGCAACCGAACTAACAGGAAACAGTATTAAAACCAAATTTAAGATTCCTTGGCTATTACACAATATAACATATAGTACCATAAGTTATGGCATATACGCTTACACTTACATCAAAGTAAACCCATTTTTCAAGTTGCTGCAAAGGAGAATACCTCAAACACTTGCCTAAATTACCTAGGAGCCCAAATATTATCTGAAACCGATTTAACATGAAAACAATATTAAAACAAATTACATTTCCTTGCTATTACACCCAATATAAAAACAATAAAACTAAGCTTGACTACGCTTTATCACTAACATCAAATTGTACAATTTTTCACGGTTGCTGCATAGAGAGATACCTCAATAACCTGCTTAAAATTACTAGGAGCCCAAACTATTATATGAAACCGATGATCTAACTGGAATACATATTAAAACAAATTAGATGTCTGTGCTATTACACATATAACAATAAAAAAGCTGTACTACGCTTTATACTACAGCAAATTTAAATTTTTCATCGTTGTGCAAGAGAATACCTCAAACACCTTGCCGAATTAACCTAGAGCCCAAATTTATTATCCAAAACCGAATCTAACAGGAATACATAATTAATTACAAATTTAGATTTCCTTGCCTATTAACATATAAACAATATAAAATAACGTTGCACTACTCTTTAATCAACTACATCAAATTGTAAATTTTTCCACGGTTGTGCAAAGGAGATACCCTCAAACACCGCCTAAATTACTTAGGAGCCCAAGTTATTATCTGAAACCGATTTAACATGAATACATATAAAACAAATTTAGCATTACCTGCTATTACACACTGAACACAAAGTAACATACAGCATGACTACGACTTTATCACTCACAAAATTGTAAAATTTATTCACGGCTCGTGCATAGGAGATAACCTCAAACACCTGCCATAAATTACCTAGGAGCCCCCAAATATAATCCCAAAACGAGTAAGCGTAACAGGAATTACATATCTAAACCAAATTTAGATTTCCTTGCTATTACACATATAACAATATAAAATAAGCTTGACTACTCTATCACTACATCCAAATTGTAAATCTTTCACGGTTGTGCAAGCAAAAGAAGTACCTCAAACACCTCCTAAATTACCTAGGATCCCAAATTATTATCTAATAAAACCGATCTAACAGGAATACCTAATATTAAAAACAAATTTAGATTCCTTGCTATAACACATATAACAATATAAATAAGTGTGACTACGCTTATCACTATATCAAATTGTAAAATTTCACGGTGTTGCCAAAGGAATACCTAACAAACACCTGCCCTAAATTTACCTAGGAACCCAAATTATTATCTGAAACCGAATTTAACATGAATACATATAAAAAACAAATTTAGATTCCCGTTAGCGTAATACAACACTGCTGTAACAATATATATAAATAAGCTGACTCACGCATGTTATTATCACTACACCATCTGTAAATTTTTCACGGTTGATCACAGAAGATACCTCAAACACCTGCCTGAAATTAACCTAGGCAGCCCAAAATATATCTAAACCGATTCTAACATAGAATTACATATTAAAACAAATTTAGATTTCCTTGCATTTAAAATAAACAAGTATAAAATAAAGCTTGACTACGCTTATCCACACAGCAAATCGTAAATTTTTCACAATTGTGCATAGGAGATACCTCTCAAACACCGCCTAAATTACCTAGGAGCCCAAAATTATTATCTGAAAACAGATCAACATGAATACATATTTAAAACAAATTAAGATCCTGCTGATGTACACATATAACGAATAAAATAAGCTGACTACGCCTTTATCACTGCATCAATTTGTAAATTGTTCCACTGTTGTGCAAGGAGATACCTCTTAACACCTGGCCGTAATTACCTAGCGAGCCCCAAATTATTATCATCGAAACCGAAATCTAACATGAATACATATCTAAACAAATTTAGATTTCCCTTGCTACTTACAACATATAATAATATAAATAAAGGCTTGACTAAGCTTTTATCACTACATTAAATTGTGAAATTGTTCATAAATAAAAAGGAGATACTCCAAACACCTGCCTAAATTATCCTAGGAGCCCAAATATATTATCCTGAAAACCGATTATCTAACAGAAATAACATATTAAAACAAAAATTAGCAGGATTTCCTTGCTATTACACACTATAACAATATAAATAAGGCTTGACTAGGCTCATATTCCTACATACAAATTGTAAATTTCACCGCCAGTGCAAAGGAATACCCTCAAACCACACTCAGCTAAAATACCTAGAGGCCCCCAACCTTATTATACTGAAACGATCATAACCATGAATAAATATTAAAACAAAATTTACAGTTTCCTTTGCCTATCTTTGCTATTACACATAACCAATATAAATAAGCTTGACTACGCCTATACACAACCATCAGAATCTGTAAATTTTTTTTCGCCGTATGTAACGAATTCAGATACAATCAAACACCTACTTAAAATTACCTAGCGCAGCCCAAATTATTATCCACTTAAACGAATCAACATGAATACATTAAAAACAAATTTAGATGTCCTTGCGATTACACATATAACAATAAAATAAGCTTGAACTACGCGTTATCACTCTACATCAAATTGCACATTTTTTACGGTGTGCAAAGGACGATACCTCAAACACCTGCCTTAATAACCTAGGAGCCCAAAATTATTATCTGAAAACCGATCTAACATGAATACAAATTAAACAAATTGTAGATTCCTTGCTAACTTACACACTTATTAACAATATTAAAATCAAGCTGACTACGCTTAACACTCCCACAATCAATATTGTAAATTTTATCAACGGCTGTCAAGGAAACAGCAAACATGCTGCAACTAACATATACCTAGGACGCCCAAATTATTATCGGGAAAACCACTATAAACATGAATAAAATTTAAAACAAATTCTAATTCCTTGCCTAATTACAACATATAAACCCTATAACAATATAAAATAAGCTTAACTACGCCTTATCACTACATCAAATTGTAAATTTTTCTCTGTTTGTGCAAAGGAGAACCCTCAAACACCTACTTAAAAATACCTAGGCAGCCCCAAATTATTATACTTAAACCCCGACCATCCTAACAATGAACTACATTAAAAAAACAAATTTAGATTGCCTTAGCTTATTACACACTTATAAACAATAACTAAAATAAGCGACTAGCTTTTATCAATAAACATTGAAAAATTGTAAATTTTTCACTGTTGGCCAAAGGCAGATACCTCAAACTCCGCCTAAGATTCTACCCTAGCAGAGCCACAAATTATATCCTGAAATCCGAATCTAACATAGAACTCTTCATATTAAAACAAATAATTTGATTCCTTGCTATTCAACACATAAACACATAATAAATAAGCTTTGACTACGCTTTATACCACTACATCAAATGTAAATTTTTTACGGTTTGCCAAAGGAAGATACCTCAAACACCTGCCTTTAAAATTTACCTTGGAGCCCAAATTATTATCTGAAACCGACTTTAACATGAATACATATTAAAACAATTATTTCCTTCCTATTACACATACAACAATATTATAATTTTATTGACTACGCCTTATAACTACATCAAATTTAAATTTTCAACGCGTCTGCCGAAGGCAGCAATACTAAAAACACCTGACACTCCTAAAATTAACACATAGGGCCGAAAAATTATCTGAACACCAATATAACAATGCAATAACATATAAAACAAAATTTAAATTTCCTTGCCCTATTACACAAAAAACAATATAAATAAACTTGACTACGCTTTATCACTTAAAAATTTTTACGGTATGACTAGCAACAGAGTATGAAACACCTGCCTTAATTAACCTAAGAGGAGCCCAACAATAATACTTATACGCACAAACTGATCTAAACCATGATACATATTAAAACAAATCCTTAGATTTCCTGCTCATTACACATATAAACACTATAAAATAAGTTTGACTACGCTTCATAGCTACTCACATAATCAAATTGTAAATTTTTCAAGGTTCTGAAAAGCAGATACCTCAAAACACCTGCTAAAATTACCTAAGGAGCCCCAAATATCTATCTTGCAAACTGATCTAAACAATGAACATACAAACTTAACAGCACAAAATTTATAGATTTCCTTGCTATGTACACACATATAACAATATAAACAAGATTGACTACGCTTACACTACCATCAAATATGGAAATTTTTTTCCGTTGCTGCCAAAAGAAGATACCACAAACACCTGCCTAAATTTACCTAGGAGCCCCAAATTATTATCTGAAACCGATTTAACATGAACACATATAAAAACAAATTTAGATTTCCGCACTCTATCAATATCAACAATAATTAAATACAGCTTGACTAGCATTTGGATCCACTACATCAAATTTGTAAAAACTTTTCACAGGTTGTCGCCAAAGAGAACCTCAAACACCTGCACCCAAACATACCCTAGAGCCCAAATTAAATTATCTGAAACCATTCTAACATAGGAATTCATATTAAAAACAAAATTTAGATTTCCTTGCTCTTACACAAATAACAATATAAACAAGCTTGACCTCTACGCTTTAAATCACTACATCCAAATTGTACCAAATTTATTACGATTGCAAAGGAGATACCATCAAACACCTGCCTAAACTAACCTAGGCAGCCCAAATTATTATTCCCTAACAGATACTAAAACAGAATACATATTAAAAACAAATTTAGAATATACAACACTACGCTACACAATACCCTCATCGACGCAATCACACAACACTACCACACCAACCACAACAACCCAACTATCCACACACCATGACACCCCACAAAAAAAGGCAGCACACACCCACGTAACACAGACACATCTAAAAACAGAAACCCTCATCACCCAACACAACTACATTCACTCCGACAACTACTAACATCGACCCCGCACCATACAACAACAAACAACACACTATTCACCACACTGCGCATCAATTTGTTAATCTTTTCTCGGTTTGTGCAAAGGCAGATACCTCTAACACCGACCGCTTAATGACCTAGGAGCCCAAATCGATATCTGAAACCCGATCTAAATTGAATACATATTAAAACAAATCTAGATTTCCTTTATAACACATATAATAATATAAAAAGCTTGACTACGGCTTTATTACTACATAAATTGTAAAATTTTTCACGCTGTGCCAAAGGAGAACCCCTCAAACACCTGCCGTTAAATTACCTACGCGAGCCCAAAAACATCAAAATATTAATCTTGAAACCGATCTAACATGAAACATATTAAAACAAATTTAGATTCCTTGCTATTACACATATAACGAATATAAAATAAAGCTTAGCCAACTAGCTTTAATTCCTACATCCAAACATTTAAATTTCACGTGCTGATTCAAAGAGATACCTCCACAACACCCTGCCATAAAATTACCCTAGGCAGCCCCAAATTAGTATCTTGAAACCGACCATACACATGCAAATAAATATTAAAACAAATTTA
This sequence comes from Trachelipus rathkii, assembly GCA_015478945.1. Lineage (NCBI taxonomy): Eukaryota > Metazoa > Arthropoda > Malacostraca > Isopoda > Trachelipodidae > Trachelipus > Trachelipus rathkii. The sequence goes on along the minus strand of JABUQX010065889.1, from coordinate 7,780 downwards.
GAGTTCCTTGCTGATTACACATATAACAATAAAAATAAGCTTGACTACGCTTTATCACTACATCCAAATTGTAAATTTTTTTCGGTTGTACGAATTAGATACATCAAACACCTACTTAAATTACCTAGGAGCCCAAATTATTATCTTAAAACCGACTCAAACATGAATACATTTAAAAAACAAATGTAGAGCTTCCTTGCTATTACACAATTAAACAATATAAATAAGCTGACTACGCTTTTTCACTACATCATATGTAAATTTTTACGGTCTGTGCAAAGGAGATCACCTCCAAAACACCTGCCTTAATTAACTAGGAGCCCAAATTATTATCTGAAACATCGTAACATGAATACAAATTAAAACAAATTTAGATCCTTGCTATTACACATATAACAATAAAATAAGCTTGACCGACGCATTTATTAATAACTTCAAAATTGTAAATTTTTCACGGCTGTGCAAAGGAGATACCTCAAACATCTGCCTAAATTACCTAGGAGCCCAAATTATTATCTGAAACCGATATAACATGAATAAATATTAAACACAAAATATAATAAATTTCTATTACACATGATAAACAATAAAATAAGCTTAAAAATACGCTTAACCACTACATCAAATTGTAAATTTTCTCGGATTGGGCCAAAGGATATACCCAAACCACCTACATTAAATTACCTAGGAGCCACCCAAATTATTATCTGTAAACGATCTAAAAACAAAATACATATAAAAAACAAAATATCACAGTCACGCTATTACACATAACCAATATAAATAAGCTTACTAGTGCTTTATCAATACATCTGAAATTGTTAATTTTTTACGGTTGTGCAAAGGAGATACCTCAAACACCTGCCTAAATTACCTAGGAGCCCAAATTATTATCTGAAACCGATCTAACATGAATACATATTAAAACAAATTTAGATTTCCTTGCTATTACACATATAACAATATAAATAAGCTTGACAACGCTTTATCACTACATCAAATTGTAAATTTTTTACGGTTGTGCAAAAGAGATACCTCAAACACCTGCCTTAAATTACCTTGCGAGCCCAACATGTAAATTATTATCTGAAACCGAGTTAACATGAATACATATTTAAAACAAATTTAGATTTCCTCTCTATTACACATAAAACAATAATAAATAAGCTTGACTACGCCGCTCAAAACCTACATCAAATTGTAAATTTTTCACGGTGGTGCAAAGGATACCTCAAACACCTGCCCAAATTAACTAGGACAGCCGAAAATAATATCTGCAAACCAATATAACATGCAATACATATTAAAACAAAATTTACATTTCCTTGTCATTACACATATAACAATATAAATAAGCTTGACTACGCTTTATCACGAAATTTTCACGTTGCAAAGGAGAACCTCTAAAACACACCCTTAATTACCAGGAGCCCAACAAATACTCTGAAAACTGCAATCTAACGATGCAATACATATAAAACAAATTTAGATTTCCTTGCTATTACAACATATAACAATAATAAAAAGTTTTACTAAGCTTTATATCACTAAAAATTGCTAAATTCTTTCAAGGTTCTGCAAAGCAGATACCGTCACAACACCTGCCTAAAAACTTACCTAGGGAGCCCCAAAATTATTATCTAGAAACTGATCTAAAACATGAATACATATTAAAACAAATTAGATTTCCTTGCTATTATAACACACATAACAATATAAATAAGATTAACTACGCCTATCCCACTACATCAAATTGAAATTTTTTTCGCGTTTGTGCAAAGAAGATACCCAAAACACCTGCCTAAATTACCCCGGAAGAGCCCAACATTATTATCTTAACAGATCTAACCATGAATACATATTAAAAACAAATTAATTGATAACATAAATAACATATAAACAATATAAATAAGCTTGACTAGCTTTATCACTACATCAAAACGTGAAATTTTCACGGTTGTGCAAAGGAGAGATACCTCAAACACCCTGCCTAAAATTAACCTAGGAGCCCAAATCATTATCTGAAACCTAATCTAACATGAATTCATATTTAAAACCAAATTTTAATTTACCTTGCTTATTACCACATTATCAACAATATAAAACAAGCTTGACTACCTTATATCACTACATCAAATTGTAAATTTTTTACCGTTGTTGCAAAAAGGAGATACCTCAAACACCGGCCTAAATTACATAGGAGCCCAAATTATATCTGAAACCGATTAACATGAATACATTATTAAAACAAATTTAGATTTCCTTCCTATTACACATATAACAATATATATATAAGCTTGACTACGCCTTGATAACTACATCAAATTGTAAATTTCACACGGTTGGCAAAGGAGATACCTCAAAACAACTGCCTAAATTTAACTAGGAGCCGAGAATTATTAATCTGAACCGAATCTAACATGAAACATATTAAAACAAATTTAGATTCCTGCTATTACACATAAACAATAAAAATAAGCTTGACTACGCTTTATCCACTACATCATATTGTAAATTTTTCACGGTACTGTGCAAAAAAGAATACCTCAAAACACCTGCCTAAATTACTAGGAGCCCTAGATTATCTTGAAACCGATCTAACATGAATTACCAATTAAAAACAAATTTAGATTCCTTGCTATTACACATACATAACAATATAAATAAGCTGACTACGCTTTATCCCGCTACATCCAAATGTAAATTTCACGCCTGTGCAAAGAGATACATGCGAAACATCTGCCTACCATTACCTAGGGAGCCCAAATCTATTATCTGAAACTGATTTATAATATTTAATAAATTATTAAACAAAATTAAAATTTCCTTGCTATTACACAATAACAATATACAAAAGCTTAACTACGCTCGTACACACTATGTGATGCGTGTATCAAATTGAAAATTTACCTCGCGTTTGTGCAACAGAGATACCTCAAACACCTACTTAAAATTAACCAGAGCCCAAATATTAATCTTAAAACCGATCTAACATAATACATATTAAAACCAAATTTAGATTTCCTTGCTATTAACACATATAACAATAAAATAAGCTTGACTAGGCTTTTATCAATACATCAATGTACAAATTTTCACGAGTTGTGCCAAAGGAATACCTCAACTCCTGCCTAAATTACCGAGAGCCCAAATTATTATCTAAACCCAATCTAACTTATTTCATATTTAAAACAAATTTAGATTGCTTTGCTATACCACATATAACAATATAAATAAAGCTGACTACGCTTTATCACTACACAAATTGTAAATTTTTTACGTTGTTTGCAAAGGAGATACCTCAAACACCTGCCTAAAATTACCTAGGAGCAAAGATTATTATCTGAAACCGATTAACATGAAACATATTAAAACCAAATTTAGATTTCCTTGCTATTACACCAATAAAACAATAAAAGAAAGCTTGACTACGCCTTAAAACTACATCAAATTGTAAAATTTCACGGTTGTGCAAAGGAGATACCCTAAAACACCTGCCTAAATTAACTAGAGCCGGGAAAATATTATCTTGAAACCGATCTAACTGGAATACATATTAAAACAAATTTAGATTTCCTTGCTATTACACATATAACAATATAAATAAGCTTGACTACGCTTATATTCACTACATCAAATGTAAATTTTTCACGGTTGTAAAGGAGATACAGCAAACATCTGCCTAAATTGCTACGAGTTTGTGCCTATGTTAACGTATACATTCAACTCGCGACAACCAAATCTTAATTTCCTTGTTCTCTGGACTTTGTACTAATTCCATTACCCTTTCTGCTACACTAATATAATTTTCATGTTTTCGAGTATCGGTAATCCAAATGGTGAGGTCCCCTTTTTAGGGAATTTCGAAATATAGAGTTGGGGCTCCTCAACAAACCTGTGATCTGCAACAAATAACGAACCTCAAATTTATTTAAATTTCTATATTATCTTATTATAATTAACTTAAGCGAGAGGTATAATTAATAATTCGCTAATAATTATTCAAATTAATATCATACTTGTTATTTATTATCAATAATACATTTACACCAAACAAATTTTTTCGTACCCCTGGGATGCTTGTCGAGGAGAAATTATGCTTTCTCTGCTTCGGGGGAGAAAAATAAAAAAAAGGAAGTCTTCTTCTAAAAAATGGTTATTCCTTTTAGGACTGTTTGAGGCTATTTAGTCTTACAAATTCTTTATTGATGTATTAAAATCATTTCAATATATTCTTTTTTACTATTTGATATGGTTATTTTATATTATATATAAGATTATTCAGAATTTATTTTTCACTCCAAAAAAATTGAAACGTAATGACATCATTCATAATATTATGGCGGTTATATAGTACCAGCAGCAAAGCCAGTCGTCTTCAGTCACATATATAGTATACCTGCTCGTGCTAATAGCATGCTACAAAGTGGCATTGAAGGAACCCTAATAGTTTTCTCTGAAAGACTATATATGACAATATGGCGGACTTAACATTCTAACCGCCTAGTATGAGAACCTAATTAATAATTAATATATATTATATTATAATAGTAATATATATTAGTTAAATAATAATATAATAATATTTACTATATATAGAATAAGAATATATATATTATATAATATAATATAATATATGATAAAATATATAAATATAAGATAAAAAATATATAATAGTACATTCAATACCCTGAAGAGTTAGGTATCTGGTAATCAACTAACAAAGAAGAAAGAAGTAAGAAATAATCCAGAAGTAAAAAGTGTGAACTATATGGAAATAAGTATAAATTCAGTAAAAGAGTCCTCTGCAGAATCTGATCATATTAATCAGTATGAAGGATCTTACAAGCTTTGTTTGCTGGATAGAATGGCAATCGGAGAAGACTTGAAATGAATAAAACATAAATTTTATTATGTTTCCAAAATGCAGGTTACGACACCCACTATTTTACGTTTCGCATCCCTCTATTAAATAATTAAAATTAACTATGATTCCGTGACCAATAATTGTGTCTATTCTTAATTAACTTTGAAAATTTGGAAAAAAATATAGATAATCACGCTAATGAATTTACCATACTATGATACCTAACTTACTATATAAGCTAATATAGTACTTAAGTTAAATAAAATCCGACCAAAAAGTCGAGTTATCTACGCATAGAGGAACGGTACTCTTTCTAGCAAGCTCCACAATTATTATGACAACGGACTATAAAAATCTGTAAAATAATCTTATAGTCAAATGCGACTTTTTTGTTTACGTGCTATGAATCTTTAAGTATTGTTAAGTAGAAATCATCTAAATACCATATTTAAACAGATGAGAGCTTTTGAATGATATCAAATTTAATGATTTTAAATTAGAACTAGTAACTCACTTTATCGAGTGAACAACGTTCGCGAGGTATTATAATAGTCCTCAGTGACTCAATTTTCGAGCTTCCCAAAGTTCATTGCACGGCAAACATTCCACATCAAGGTAGTAGAGGTCACGGTAGTTTAGGCAACGTAAAATACAAAGAAAGTTAACTATAATTATTTTTTTATTAAAGACAAAATTTATGGTCATGCTTGATGCTTCAAATTTATAAAAAAAACGAAAGTATAGGACTTTATAACGCTGAGACAAATTAAAAAGCTTTCTAAAGCAGTACCTGTCACGGACTTCAACACTAGTGGCCAGGCAGTTGTCTGATAGAATCATAGAGTTAATGATATTATTTAATAGACATTTTTTTGAAGTTTGGCCTTATTATAGTAATATCCCTATAAAAAAATATTAGAGATTTAAATATAATTGAATTATATATAATAATAATAAGATATTATATACTATTATTTATTAGTACAGTTAAAAATATTATATTATAAATATAATTAAATTTAAGTTTTTTTTTATTATAGATGTAGAATTACATATATATGGTAATAGTGTATATAATGCATATTGGAAATTACATGTTTTGCTCATATGGGCTGCTGGTGATGATAACATGCAAGAAGGGTATAATGATTACCAATAAGCTCATAGCAAGATATAAATAAAAATTAAAGGCGATATCGTGACCGTAAATGGGGGAATGGATTCAATGTAATTTGCTTTGTGCAAGGGGGAGGGGGGTAGAAGAGTAAGAGTAAGTGTAGAAAGGTCGTTCAATGCCATATTTAGGAAAAAAACAAAAGTAATCCTTATTCCTATAAATAAAATAAATAGTAATATACGTATATAAAAAACAGACTTCGGAAGCAACAAATCTGTTAGGAGAGAGAAGTGACAGCTTGTCGAATTTAGAAAAAACCCGGCTAGACTATCTGATAATGCTATATATACGATCGAATCACGAGCTCGCCATGTCAATCCCCACTGTCAAAGCTGGGCTTGTAAGCATCAGAGACAAAGGCAACATTGTAACTACTAACAAACTGGAGTGAAAAGAGTAGATAGCGTGAAAGACTGAGGATTCGAATATACTAGCGTATACAAGGACAGCGAAGGGGATGAGGGAGAGTCATTTTTGCAAATCAAGAGAAAATGATAACTTTTTGATTTTCATCTAGTTTGGGGGTTGTAGAAAAGAAAATGTGCAGAGCATATTATACTGGGAAGGAGATCTTTCTTATTTAGATAAATGGTTGGTAAGCAGACAGCGGTTTGCGGCTAGCTAGCTCCACTGTTAGAAAAAAAAGTCAAAACAGTCAACAAAAATATTATTTAAAGGAAAATAACTTCAAAAAATCCGTGTGGAGATTATCAGTAAAAAAATTAAACTTATGGGATTAAATGACAATTAAATGTGATTTTTCATTTTAGTTGTTCAAAAAAATGTTTTCTCAAATAGAGGTGGTATAGCCCGCACCAAAAGCCAGGGGTGAGCAAGACTAATGAGGAGAGCGTGGTGTTGCGCACCCCCTTCTTACGGGCGCGGCGGGAGAGAACAGTCGACCATCCAGCCTCGAATGTATCTGAACAATAATGGCTATGCTCCCTGCGAGAAAATTCAAAAATGGTAAATATCACTTTGTTTTACAAGTAATGCACTATTTAAAAACACTAATGTGCACCTTATTATGACTATCAACAATGGTTGATATGTTTTGTATATTAAAGAAGTTTACACAGAATCAATAAATGGAAAAAAAAATTTTACTTAGATAGGAAAAATCATCTGTTCTAAATAACTAGAGTTAAATAAAGATAATAAAAAAGATATTCTATATATAATATATATTATCTTAGACATAAAATATATATATTTAAAAACTCATTAAAGAATAATCATAGCAATCGAGTGAAGATGAGATGACTAGAGAGTAGAGAGAGAGAGATGAGAGGGATAGAGTTGTGTTGAAAACAAATCGCATGTAAGGTCTCCTCAATAAAAGTCAAAGGAGGAGGTAGGAAAATAAAGTTAGAGAGAGGAGAGAGGAGAGACCGTAAAAGGAAAAAAGAGAATTAGTGAAGAGAGAAAAGTAATAAGTAAATAGCCTGAGCAAGTTGGTGGGTCAAATTATAAAGAGCGTTTGGAGTCGACAAAGAGAAAAACGTACAGGCAGAAGGACGCAGCGAGAGCAGAAAAGAGAATGGAAAAGAGAGGAGAGTGGGAAGAGGAAGAGAGGGAGAGGAGGAGAGAGAGAAGAGAGAGAGAGATAGAGAGAGAGAGAGAGAGAGACAGAGAGAGAGAGAGAGAGAGAGAGAGAGGTTTGCAGCTTTCTTTCCAATAATACCCACCGAGAGAAACTCGAAAAAAAAATCGAAATTTAACGATTGGAAATTAGT
>JABUQX010065888.1:0-22500 GCA_015478945.1 Trachelipus rathkii | reverse complement strand
AGTTAAATGATTAGGGACCATTGCAATAATGATTTAGGTGGATCCACCGTTAATTTAAGCCAATAATAAAAATTTCGATTTTTATTATTATTATTATTTTTTATTATTATTATTATTATTTTGCCCACTAATTGCATATTTGTGATAACGTGAATGAACGAATCATTCGCATTATCATTTTTATGGTTGTTTTACATTAAATTAAAAACTTTCTTTTAAGAAAAAGAAAATTTTTGATTTAATGATTATTATTATTATCATTATTATTATTATTATTATTATTATTATTTACATGGTGAAGGTTGAAAGAGATGATCAGGGCCCTGCATCGTTATTCAACTACGCTATGTAAATAATTAAGATTGGTTTGGAAAAATATTTCCACACCAATTAAAATAATAAGTAATAATTAATGATAATTACCCTATGTCCATTATTTTAAATTTTAAAGATTTTGTAAATAATGCCATAATGCTTGTAAAATAAGGATATTTAGCATTAAGAAAATTGAAATTGGGGAAACGGGGAAAGATAATAATAATTATCCTATATGCCTCACTTCTTCCTTTATTCTTTTTCTCTCCTTTTGAATTGGAAACAACATTGAGAAGAACAGAAGTTGAAAAGAGAAAGGATCTGTAGGAAATTGCAAAGCCAATCGACTCACAAAATTGTCGGTTTTTGTCGGGAATTTTCTGGGCGAGAGTGTTTACGTAAAATTGGAGTCGGAGTGAGCCGAGAGAAATCGAACTGCACCGACAGACTAACCGGGGCATTGGTATGCCGTTAATGTAAACATTCCGCCGAAAACTCCACTCTAGAGCTCATTTTCGAAACTGCATTTTTCTTCTCTCTCTTGACAGCTTTTCAACTCAATTATATAATATATATATAATATATATGTATATATATATATGATATATATAATATAGTATATATAGTAGTATATATCCATTTGCATGTGGCAATTAGATATTAAATTAATGACATTTTTTTTTATTGGAAACCCTGTAGCAGATACATTGGTCTTCGTGTCACGAATAACCTTAGAAGTTCCGTATATATATTATATATAATAGATATATATATAATATAATATATATATACTCTACCTACCCTATAGGAGGGTACCCCCAGATTATTATCCCCACTCTGCTGGACCAGGAAAGCCTGAGAAGCAATAATCCCCAAAAAAGCGATTAGAATTAAAGATATTTTAAAAAATTATATATAATATATATTATATATATATATATATATATATAGTGGGCCTAGATAAGTTGGGAAAAACAAAAAATTTTTATGAAGATTTTCTGGTTAGCACACCTTAATAAGGTGACCTAAACCTCGCATAGTAGTAAAAAGATAGTTTGAGCAGTAGAAGTAGTAGCATATGAGATCTGCGGACAACAATTTTTCTGTTGAGTTTTCCACCTTTTTTGACATATAGGTTAACTATTGGGAATCACCTACAACTATTTTTCGCAATTTAATAAAAATCGATATAAATATATATATATATATAGTAGTATCGAGAGGGTCCTCAGACAACAGTTATAATTTCAACACTGGTTGACACTGCTTTAGCACGTATACAGTAGAGATAGTTTAAGTGTCATACCGACCTATTGGGCATTATTTTGTGATTCCGAAAAAACAAAATGGCGGAGAAACAAATTTCGGAGATAGGAGACAACGGTGCTGCTGACGAAGAGAGAGATAATGAGAATCTCGAATTGAATGAGGGTAGTAAAGACGAAGGCCATAATCCGGAACAAGTAAACGGAGGGGGGGGCGGAGATGAAACGCCCATAACCCAAGAAAGGGGGCGCGCTCCCCCAGGGATTACCCCTCTCCAAACTCCTTTGAACCCAAGGGCCACTCCGAACCCCTACCTCACTCTTCTTAGCCCGGCATCCCAAGTAGTAAGGGAGGGAGCACCTCCCCCACGGGTCGAAACTCCACCATACATGCAAAAAACGGTTGCTTTAGACAACACTTTAAATCTACAGCTCAAGCCTGCTACTGTTGACACTACTACCAAAAAGAAAGTGCGTAGGAATTGGGGTGGGCTCGAACCACATAACCTCAATGAAAGCAAGTGGGAGGGTGCCGAATTACGAAACACTTCCCCGTGGGGACCCGACGGGCCCCTACCGATCCAGAACCAAGCCATAGGATCGGTCCAAACCTCTGCTGGGCCTAACACCGCTCAACCACAACCAAGCGTCCTCACAGGAGGAGTTATGGGAGGAAATAACAACGAAAGTGCTCCAGCAGGACAGAACACTTCCAATTATGGATTTTTACCAACGGGGACGATGCCCCCACCTCCCTATTATACAGGCATGCCACCTGGCAATTACACCATGCCTAACCAGGTCCATCCTTACCCCGGAGCATGGCAAGGATATCCCTATATGCCTCCACAACCATTTGGAGCGCCATATTACCCAACTAATTTGTTTAACACTGCGTTTCCAACGATTCCGGAAAATTTAAAGTTATTTGGCAGACATCTTAAGACAAGAATATGGAAAGGCATCTTATACCCAGATTTCATTTCTTCTTTGAATACACAGCTAGATGCTTTAGGCCCATTAAACGAAAGTCAAAAGATCACTTTTGCAAAGTCAGCAATCTCATCCGATCAAAATAGCGAAGCGAGAAAATATATGCTCAGAGATAACTCTTTCTCAAAATTTACCAAATTAGAAGACTTTCTTTCCCAGTTAAAAATTTTCTTACAACCTGAAGAGAAGAAAACAGTTTTCGACTTCATGCTGGACTTTATAGAATATAGAAGAGAGAGAGATTCAATTTTTACGGATTTCGTGCTAGAATTGAAAGACCGGTTAACGAAGTACCAGAGCCGCCTGCATGATCTGGATGACAAAGCAATCTTCAAGCTCCAGGCAAATAAATCTATATTTGGTTACAGAAAATTATTCAAGAGACGTAGACTTATTGAGAGAAGAAGAGATGGAGACAGATTACGAGAGAAGATACTTAGGGTATTCGATACAGAGATGATGAATTTAAATGAATTGATCGAAAAGCCTGTCTCAAACTTTCGAATGGAAGCTGTGTGTTAAAAATGAGAAAATAGAAGGCAAGAGAGTGAGGCCGCACCTATCTATGGTGTTTCTGGCTCAAAGAACGAATCGGGCGGAAACAGCGAGGTTGGAGTTAATAACATAAAGAGAACCAATGAAGCCAAGGTATGAGGGGAAGGGAAGGGAGGAGGCGAGACCGATTTAACACTCCTACAAAGAGCGAGGGGAGGGTCAGGTAAAAGCCTAATAATACTTTATCAAAAGAATAAAGAGAAGAAGGTGCGAAGACGGTATGGTACACTGTAGATATTAAGGCACCTTAAAGTATCTCGTCCCAAGAGTATATATCTAGAGACACATATGTGTGCTTCTGTTTCTTTCTTGTGAAATCAAGTGGACATCTCGCCCATAGCATGGTCGTTGGTGGGTGTTGCCCTATTGCCAAAAATGTCAGGCAAACCATAGAAGGGGATCGCAACAAAATTGTAGAGGAGCACCGCCCTGGAGACCTACCCCAGATACCCCGCTGATGTTCACTCCATACAACAGCAAGTTTGATATGGAAAAAGGGATAAGAGCGGAAAAGCCCGAGTCTTACAACCCAGGCCAGCGAGGGCCCAGGACCTTCTCCAAGAAGAAGAAAGGGCACAAGCCCCCAGATGGGAAGGTAAAGACCAACGCGAGAGTGTATATGGCTGAGAGCCAGCCGAGAGATTTTGAGGTGAATGAAGTAGTGGAGTATGATGATAGGATGTATGAAGGAGAACTTTCTCATCCTCAGGATAGGATAGAGAATGAAAATTTTTAGAATCGGGCAAAGAGAAGAAACGTGTGAGAAAAAAGTTTAAAGATAGAGAGAAAAGATGGGAAGCTAGGCGAAATAAACAGAAAGGAAAAGAAGTCGTGCAGCAACCTTTTAGACTGGGACGACACTTTTACACCAATGTCTACCTTGCTCCATCTTTAAGTAGTAGGCAGACGAAGACCAAAGTTTTGGTTGACACAGGATCTAGTGTCAGTATCGTCACCGCCCGGCGGCTCAAACAATTGGAAAAGGAGGGAAACTTTAAAGCAACCCTCCGTAAGACCGATTTAGTAGTACAGGGGGTGAACAGTAAGCCAACGGTCTTAAAAGGAGAAATACAACTATACCTTCGCCTACATAAAAAACATTACCTCACTACTTTCCAAGTGAGTGATAACGATGGAGAGAATAGTTGGGATATTCTTTTGGGTAGCAATGTTTTGTCTAACATTCCCATAACTTTGAACTTCTTTTCTGCACAGATGTCTATCAAGGAGGATGGAGAGATAGACATTCCGATCTTTGCCGATCCACTCGGAATTTATTTGGTTAGAGAAGTTTCTGGAGGGAATCTTAAAGTGATAAGGGACCTCAAGAAAAAGGAGGAGCAGTTGCCCCAGGCCCGAGGGTCGAGAGGGGGGGGAACAAAGGATTCGAACCAAATTTTCGCTAAACCAACCGCACGTACTGCGGATAAGCATCTTTTTCCTAAAGGGACCGCCTTGCCAGCTAAAAGCGCACGCAACGCGGATCAGCATCTTTTTCGTAGGGAGGCCGCCTTGCCAGTTAATAACGTACGCAACGCGGATAAGCATCTTTCTCATAGGGAGGCCGCCAGGCCAGTTAGAAACGTAAACGCCGCGGATGAACCTCGCTCCTATAGGAAGGTCGATTTGTCTGTGTCCCAGAGAGGGAAGACAACCTCTTCAGTTCGGACTTCGAAGAAGCTGCCAGTGCCTATACAAGGGAAAAGAGATAGGGAAATTGCCTTGAAAGGAGAAGCTCAAGTGGAGCCAGACAAGATGAAAAGAGACAAGGTGGGCTTCGCGAACCCACCCCTCGCTCATCGCCGCGCTGATTCCCGAGGGGCCAGACCCAGACTCAAGCACACTCCCTCAGCTATGGAAGAAAATTTGGGCCAATCCGAAGATTTGGAAGTTTTGGAGAGCGATGACCATGAAGGAGATGGCCATTTGATGATGGATGAAGAAATTAAGATAGATTTGAAGGTAATTGAGAAGACTGTTTTACCTAGTCAATCATGCGGATACCTAAAACTCCGACCTGAAACTCAAGATGATTTTGAGCTGGAGCGGAAGTGTTTAATGACACCAGCTTTCACCATGGGACCCCTGTATGTGGCCAATACAATTAGCCCAGTGAGGGATAACACGGTTATCCTCAGTTATATCAATTTGAGTGACCAATTGATTAGCCTGCACAAAGGTGCGACCATAGGAGAAGGGTATCCGATAATTAGCAAACCGATCAGGAGGAGTACAGACGTAAGAGGACACCAGAGAACAGTTTCTGCTAATGTAGCCACCTGCTCAAAAGGTCTTACGAAGACAGAGTTAAGGAGGGTGTACAAAGAGGTCATAGAAGAGAAGATGTCAACAAGAGGCAATGGCAGAGAATTCTGTTCTTCTCGGGAATCCGGAGCACATGGAGGGAATTGCTAGAGCTCCTCAATGGACTACCATGGACGTATGGCACTAGGATTTATGATGCTGTCCCAGTCTTCCACTTCAGAAATTTAAGACTTGAGCTGACTACCCGGATGCCCCCTAAAGTAAACTTTCCGAAAACAGTACAGATTACCGCACCGGTACTTGCAGGACATCGATGATTTCACCGATTCCGCACTGAAAAAGGGGTACATCAAAGCTGGGTACAGCCCCCATTCTTCCCCGTTGCTGGTTGTGGCTAAAAAAAATAGCCCGAAACCAAGGGTGTGTCTGGATTACAGGTACCTCAACTCCCATAGCGTTCAAGACGTGTTCCCTCTGCCTTCAATCGACGAGATTTTTACGTCCCTAGGGGGTAACACGGTATTTACGTCCGTAGATTTATTGGACGCGTATAACGCCTTAGAAATAGAGGAAGGGACGCAAAAGTTGATGGCATTTAGGACGAGGAAGGGCCTCTGGTGTCCCACTCGCTTGATGTTCGGGCATAAGAATGCTCCTAGTGTCCCACTCGCTTGATGTTCGGACATAAGAATGCCCCAAGCATTTATGCCCGCACGATGACAATGGCCTTGAACCACCTCTTAGGACCGGTCGCACAAGTCTATCTAGACGACGTTTTGATCCTTGCGCAGGAACGTGAGGAACACTTTTGAAATTTAAGCGGAAAGTACTGGCTGCTTTCAGAGAAAAATAAGCTGAGAAATAAAAATTATCTAAAGGAAGGCTTCCTACAATCACGCTGTTTCTGTACCATGGGATTCCAAAATTAGGAAGAGATGGAATTAGCCCCAAGGATTCCAGGCCAGTATATAAAACACATGACATGAAAGTTTCCGTCCCTCCTACAAATACACACATACTTGGTCTTCTCTCTTATTTTCGTGCGTGCGCGTGCGATGAGAAGGACTTTGCCGCAGTTAGCACCACCTTTGTACGATCTGATGAAAGAAATATGTCTCCTTTTTCTGTTTGGACGGAAACCAACCAGAGCTTTCGACACCTTGAAAGTAGAAAAACTTGAGTGCGTGCAAAGCCAACAAACAACTTTCCCTGATTCTATTAGGCAATGAATTCCTATATCGTGAAACAGAGCCAGTAATTACGGAATAGGAGGAGTGTTGTACCCAAACTTGAACAGATGAAGGGAAGAGAAGCCCTTATACTTTTCGTGTCCTCGGACACTCAGGGGCACGTCGAGGTTAATACTTATGATGCTGATCGAAAGAGTGTTTAAGCCGTGGTGTTCTGCTTGCAAAAGTCTCAGAACACCATCTTCAGCTTATAACGTCACTATCATCACCGACAAACCAAACCTACTCTGCTTCAATTTTCTAGGAAATAGCCAGCAGAGCCGCCATTAGCTCGATGGATATCTCTTTATGTAAAACAGTTTCATCCACCTACCATAGTGTCATAAAAAAAGGAAAGAACACGTTGCCACACAGACTATTTGAGTAGGCATCCGGCATCTAATGTGTTCCTGGTCAAAGAAACAGCGAAAACAGAGAGAACAGAGAAAGTAGAGAAAGCAGAAACAACAGACAAGTTCCCGCGAATCGATTTCGCATTGAGTCGGGAAAATTTCATTAAAGAGCAACAGAAATGTCCACGTGTAGGAAAATTGGTAAAATGGGCTGAAGAGGAATTCCCAATACACATCCGACACATTCCTAATGTAAAAGCATCTTGTGACACTACGCCGTGGAAGCAAAAACACTTATCTTGTACATGTTTCCAGTATAGATGATTTACGAGTGTTAATCGGACCAGTGCCACGCTTCACTTAGAGCTGGTGGACACGGTGCGATCAGCAATAGAACTGAAGAAAAGTCAGAGTAGGGGAGAAATTACCCATTTCCCTGGTGTTTCAACCAAGATGGTCAAGGTATACTGTAGTCAATGTGTGTCGTGCGCCA
The DNA here is from genome assembly GCA_015478945.1 of Trachelipus rathkii. Classification (NCBI taxonomy): domain Eukaryota; kingdom Metazoa; phylum Arthropoda; class Malacostraca; order Isopoda; family Trachelipodidae; genus Trachelipus; species Trachelipus rathkii. The sequence goes on along the minus strand of JABUQX010065888.1, from coordinate 15,032 downwards.
GAAACAAAGGGTCCTAGACCCTCCTGTCGCAGAGATTAATTATGGTGCCGCCTGGTCGTACACACCTCTTTCTCACGCGTTTATGTTGACAGTTATTGGATAACATTGCCATCCTACATGTATCCGAGAGCCAAGTACATCTCTTAGATATTCGCCGACGTCCTTTAACACCGTGAGTGTGAGTTAGTGCCTGGCAACAAGACTAGGACGAGCGGGTAATGTGCCAAAGCACTCCAAGACGGAGTCATTATGGTAGACAAGCGCCCCTACAGCTGCTTGCTCTCTGACAATGCCTTGGAATTTACGAGCGTATATAGGACCGTATCCGTGGAAGAAGATAGAAATTATGCCCACAAAGGCAGATACCCGAAAATGGTGTTGCAGAAATAATTAAATGCCTGATATGTGAGATCTTTCCTTGGCGCCGCACTACGTGAATGGCAACCACCGAGCATTGGGATACGAATACCTGAGTTTTGCCATCACACATATTCCAATTCCGCGTTATAATCGATCTTTATAGGAGTCGTATTCATCCCCACTTCCTGTACATCGGTTACAAAATTAGGGCTCTCCTTACGAGATGGCACTGATTATGTATTCTTTGTGAATACTAGTCGCTAGGAGAGATGGTGAGGAGATTCATTTCGGACCGAAGTAGGATACCGTATAGTGGAGAGGATCCGATTATTATCAAGAGAGTTTGGCAAGAGAGAAGGTTAGAAGCGGGGAAAACCACTAAAAAACTGTGTGGAAGCAAACAACATAAAAGGGCTTCTACTAGCAAGCGGAGAGTTCAAGATCGGAGATTATGTCTTGACGTCGCTAGTCAAAACCGGCCCCATCAAAGTTCGAAGGCTATGTCCCAAGTTGACCGGCCACTTTATATTGTCCGTAGGTTAAAAACCTATACAAGTTGATGGTGTGTGGTTTACTATTCAGCGCGAGACTTCCCAGTCCACATGTGGACAACGCCAAGGTGGTCCCAGCAGAAAAGTTCACCGAGTCACATTTTGACTTTATGAATAGTATGAAGTTTGGAATTACCCCCACGCCGCTGAAGAAATGTAAGCTTCCAATATGAACCAAAGGCGAAAGAAATCTCGAAAGGCACAAATAGAAGTGACCCAAGAGCTACCCTGTCAGAGGAGAAAAAGAAGAAGACGGAAAAAAGAGAACGAGGAGGAAGAGAGGACAGAGAAGCAGAAGAAGACGAAAGAAGACGAAGAGAGAGTGAGAGGTAGTGAGTATTATAGTAGAAGAACTTCCTCCTCCCACTAAATCACTCTTTCCCTCATATTCTTTTCAAATTCTCTAACGCCACAACGTCAGCCCCCACAGCTATTTTTCCAATTTCCCCATCTCTCACAAGTGCTACACCGAAGAGAATGCTACAACTCTTCTCTACTCCCCACCTTCCAGCCCGCGTTACCAAGTGGTACGAAATTCCTTGGAGCCATCACGTCTCTCCAGTGCAACAACCGACCCCGGTGGAACCCGTAATGAGAAAGTAAACCTGTGGATAGAAAGGATGAATTTAGCAGGAGGATTCTGTCTGACAAGAAGTAAGATCTACGATGTACCGCCGGAAGGAGCCTTCCAGGCCGTGGACAGTTCAAGTTGTTCCACTCCGAAAATTGGACCTTCCTAAGACTCCCTCCAACCACGCGTGCGGAGATAAGCAGTCAGATCCCTATACTTTATCCCCAATTCAGCAAGGATTTCCCTAGACCCTGGTTCAAGAACACTTTCCTCAGGAGCCGCCAGCACCGAAGGTAGAGGTGTACGGCCTTTATGTGTTGGAGCTCCCTCCTCAAGAACACTATCTTTCCCTGTGAAAATCTCCAAATTTCCCCAGTGAAATATAATGGGCACACCTATCCGCAGTTCCCCTCGTGCGTAGATTATCATGCTCCTTAAGCATTCAATCCCAGATAACAGAAAATAACAGGACCGCCTTCTTACAGCCCCATAGGATCTTTCACTGGTCCTACGAGATTTCTACACCCCGATGTTCAACCGCGAATGGTCAAAACACAGTGTATGAAAAGGATACAAAGCCTTTGTACCAGCAACAGACCCGAGTGCAAGGGAGACAAACACGAGTAGCACTACAGCGCAAGACTCAACACACAGCCTCCACCTGTCGAATATTGGAGATTTGAACACCACCGTGCCGTGGAGGAAAAACTTGGTATTTAGCCTCCCTGGTTACTAGTCATTGCGCGAGAGTTCTTTCTTTCTCCACTTATTTGTTCTCGTATGTTATATACTTCTGTATTTATTTCCTAGATTTAAAAAGAGAAAATTCTTTATGTTTGTAGGAAGGATTTCTTCTTATCGTTCTAGTACTAAGAAGGATACTCCTATAATTTTAAGACTTGATAAAAGTTAGCATTTCGCTTCTTGCGTTTATGTTACTAAAAATTTTTTTAATTCTAGTTAAAGACAATACTTCAGTGGATTTAAGGGAAAAACCTTAGACTGATTAAGACAACGTATCGTTATAATTTTAAGACGAGAAATAGGATTAGAGTGTGTGAGCGATTCCTTACTTGTTAAGAAATTAGTCTCTCTCTGGGCTCTAATCTCTACTCATAGGATATTCTAATCTGTAGATGTGTGAGTGTAGATTCCATAAATCTTTAGGAATTAGACGTTAATTCAGTTGCCTAGTTTTACCCATTTCCTGCTATATAGTAAAAGAAGAACTTTTAAAAATATGGTTTCATTCTTCTCAGAAACGAATGGGGGGGGAACAGCAATTTTTTAATACAAAAAAATTAAAATTACAAAATAGAAATCCAAAAAACTGTTTCCTATATAAGAAAAATCAAAAAAAATAAGTGTAAATGAGTAAGTAAGTTAATAGCTAAAATAAGTAATTTATATCTAAGTAAGCCAAAACTAATGCTAGTAAGTAAGTACAGTAATGCACGATCACTAACATATGTAACTTAAACCCATTAAGTATTAAGCAACATACAACTTTGAGTTTAAAAACTCACTTTTAGATTTTAAGCCAACTAACTCGATTATAATTAAGAAAACATTAGTTTAACAATAAAATGCGAACGCTTTAACTAACCAATTAATTTTAAAGAATATTAATTAAACATAGGCGACCTTTAAAAATTTCAAAACCAAGAAAAGTATAAAGTATAAATATTATTTCAGAAATGAATTTCGGAATACCAGCTTTGTTGCTCCTCATCATTGTATCAACATGCCAAAGCAACCTCATAAATGAAAAAGAAGAAACGAAGATTCTACCTGGTTTAGTTTTATATCGTACAGGAGAAGTCAACTTTATAGAAGGATACCTCGATCTGGTTATCTCCTTAGAATGTCCCACAGACATTAAAGAAACTATCATCAAGACGACTAAACTGGTAACCAACGTCAAAGAATCATTTCTACCATCGTTCGAAACCATGTTTCTAAATGTTTCAACACATCAACGGGCTCACCAATGGGAATTCAAACTTATGACCATTCGAGTAAAAGTATTAGCCCAGAAATTGAACGAAGTAAGTGAACTGCCTTGGATCTCTGCAAGATCAAAAAGGAAGCGAGCCGCTTTTGAATTTGGAGGAGACGTCCTCAACATTCTTTTTGGCACTGCTACCGATAAACAGGTAAAACTACTTCGAAAAAAGATCAACATCTTAGGTAACTATGCCTCTACCTCAAATTTATTGATTACTGAATTAAAGGAACAATTGAAAGCGAATACTCGTACTTTAATAAATTTCAGGGACAGCTTACAAAAATTGATAGAGTTTCAGAATAGTCTAGGTGCTACGCACAATATAATAATAAACCAATTGGGAAGCATAAGGGCGTTAATAAATTTAATTGAACAAACCGTTCAGAACATCCATCAAATCCACCAATTAGTGATAAATTCACTCCAACTCGCTAAAAACAAAATCACCAACTCACAACTTTTTTCTCCCATCTTCCTATTGCCCTTTGTACTAGAAATGAACAAAGAGACCACAGTCATTCCTCTAGAAACAAAAACTTATCAAACGTTTCTAACCTATTTCTTGGACATTTCAATGCTGCAACATAACCCGCCTAATGAACTAAATCCACCCTTTAAGTTCCATTTTTCCTCACAAATTCGTTTCCTACACTAAACTATCATATCCGTTTTCCTACCACCGTGTCCTTAAATAAATTCATTAGTTCGAAAGCTGTCAACGGGACCTCAATATGTGTTATTTTTTTATAAAATTTACGGTCAATCAGTACACCTACCTTAAAGAATTCAAAGCCCATAATTCATCTTGGTATGACATTTAGGCCAACTAGCAGTTCTCCCAGTCACCAAGGGTTTGGCTTCCGATTGGAGATCATTCTCTCTGCTTACTATCTTTAAATCTGTGAGACTATCACTAAGTGAGCGTGTGTGCAATCACTGCCCTATCGCGCAATATATGTCCTATTAGAACCTATACTACTGAGTCGCTTAGGACACTTCACCCTATCTTTTTCAGAAAGAAGAGACTACGCCTTCGATTGCATGTGAGAAACCCAATTCTACTATCCAGCATGTCTATGACTATGTCTTTACTATTCCTCACGGATGTGCTTTCATCTCTTCTAAGTTTCAGTTTAAACTCTCTTTCTCTGAACCTCTCCCTTTCTCCTGTCATTTTCTTATCTGACTCACCTCTTGCAAAACTCTATCTCACGTTGCTTACCCTCAACATTTCTTTCTGTTGTTGTTCCCTAAGTTTCCAGAACCTAAATCGAAATTCATTGGAATCAAAAGACTAGATCAGTTAAATCAAAATCAATTGCACCCTTTACACCGTACTCTCCCCAGATAAAATTCATTCCATACATTGGAGGAGGAACCTCTGGCACGATCTTTTTCATCATAGTTCTTGTCATTGCGTATTTCGTTTGGACGAAAAGAGTATTTCTTTGCAATATGTGCCTGCCCAAAGCACCCATTCAAACTGAAAGCATCCCGCTTCAGGCCATCCCAACATCTAACGTACGTATCCAACTAGCACCTGAAGATGCTCCCTCAAATAACCTGGTTCAGATAAGATCTCGACCCAGCTCCCCAACTCCTATTCAACGTTTGTCTTTACTCCCAAGACCTCCTATGCCTCTTCCTAACACTCGAGCTATTACTTCCTCTGAAAATCAAGCGACTTATTCGAATTAGAAAATCAATCCTTGAGTAATGATTTTTCCCGGGGAGGGGACCTTTATCGTACGTATAGTACTTTTAATTCGAAATGTATTCCATCTTTTAAATTAGATTCCAACATTTATAAATTATATTCAAAAATACGTTCAGAAACGTATTCTGTGAAATCAAAATCGATCGAAATAGGTCGCTTAGAAACAAAGGCTTCCCGCCTTCCTCTTGCTCGTAACGACGACGCAATAGAATTCCTGTTTGGGTTTGTATTGCGTGCATTGGAGGATTGTCATTTGCAATCCTACAAGAGCGCCTCAGTCGCTCCTTGCTGGGTAATCTGTAGAGTTGAAAGTGAACGCTTGTGCGAGAATTTGATCCTTTTCACCTCTCTACTGTCACTATGTCTATATATCATCAATAGTATAGAATTATATAGGGTGAGTATCTATTAATATAATATATATACTACTTATATATATACTAATTATATCAAAAAATATTCCTGTTGTGCTTGATCCAGTTTACCTGGCCGCAAAACTAATAAAAATATGGTGAAATACAGAGATCGACCCCACTCCACCTAAGTGTATCTAGGTATAATATGGTATTATAAGTATAGTTATACTATAGAGATATATATAGTATTATTACATGCCTAAAAGGAATGTAAGTTGTGTATAATAATCACATTCTTCCGGTATGAGCTATAATATATATTTTTACATGCATGACTACTTCTCATATCTTAAATAAAAGAGAATCAGCTCCATAAACAAAGCGAAGCTAAAACGTTTATCATTATGGCATTATTATCTGACCTATAAGAGGTATGTAAAATGTGAATATTCTTTTCAGTGTAGTCTATAAAATTTTGTGTCCTTCTTATTAATCAGTATGCTAATTATTAAATGGAAACGATGATTATTCGATTATCTAGTTTATATAGGATGGAATAACGCTCATCAGTAAAATCATTATTCGATGAATAAAAGCCACTCAGGTAAAAGGATTGTAGATGGGAAGTAAAGCCATCAGGTTAACATATGTTAGTTAAGAATAAGCCATCGGTAAAATTAAGTGCTTTGATGTATTTGTTTCATCATGTCTCATGGGAATAGCTAATCATGCCACCACATGACTGTCTCAACTGCAAATATGTATTCATTATGTGACTATTAATACTTTTCATAAATTCCAGCAATTTTAGGAGTGTTCTTTTTATGTATTTTCTATTATCAACAAGTTATATCCTAGGAGTTGCTTTATATGATCTGTGTTATGTTGAGTTTGTATATATTCTGTAAAAAGTCCCACATGCGGCGCATATATTATTACAATATCACTAGAAGGACTTTGCTTTAAACTGCCCGTTCTAGCCATAGATAGTAATTAAAGGGGTAATCAATATATACACTTACTGGGTATATATATCTATATATAAATATTAATTTATATACGGCTAGTCAACTAACTTTAGCTATTAAATATATAATTATATATATATAATATATAATACCTAATAATAATATAATAAGAATATATAAATATATATTATGAATATATTTAAATAATATATATATCTATATATTATATATATTCATATTAATATAGTATAATGGGGTATACTATGTTAGTATAGTTATATATTTATATCTATATACTATTAGATATATTATACGGTTATTAATTGGCCTAATATACTATCCGTATATATAGAACCATATATATTATATACTATTGAGATGATATGTTATCATACTATTAGTAATAATATATAATAATATAGAAATTAAATGCGATATTCCACTATTATATATACAATATTAGTATCATTATATATATATTATATATATATTAATAATATATATATAAATATTTAACTCATAATATATAGTTATACTTACTCCTATTTTCATATATATTACTATATATACTCAATAATACGTATATACTATGAGTATATACAATATTATATTATATATATATATCGTTATATATATGTACTATAATAAATATATATATATTCCTTTATTTTATATATATATTTATTGGTATTATATCAAGGCTTAAAACTAAGAGAATGAAAGAAACCAATATACCTATAATGTATTCTTATTACTAGCTATAATACTATATAATCTATATATATATTATATTATATATATATATATATATATATTATATATATATATATATATTAGATAATATAATATACCGTATATATATATAATTGTAAATACAATTTTTATATTCGCTAATATGAAAATATATATTTTGTATCATCTATTTTATATATATATATATGATATATATATATATATATATATATATATATATATAGTAGGAACGTATATATACATATACTATATATATATATCTATATATATAATATATATATACTATATATATAGAGAGAGAAGAGAGAGAGAGAGAGAGAGAGAGAGAGAGAGAGAGAGAGAGAGAGAGAAAGAGAGAGACCTTTTAAGCTTTTCTTTCACAAACTCTCAATATATTTCATAATAGTACTCTTTCAGCAATGTTGAAAGCTCTTGGAATAAGATGAGTTATTGGTTTCTCTCCCTATTCCTTCTCAAATCTTTGATTTTCTTTCTTATTGTCTCTGTTTGAGTTTCTTTTCATTATTCTTTTATAGTTTCTCTAAATATTGAATCCTTTACTCATTCTGTATCATTTCTCTCTCTCTCTTTCTCTTCTCTCTCTCTCTCTCCTCTCTCTCTCTCTCTCTCTCTCTCTCTCTCTCTCTCTCTCTCTCTCTCTCTCTCTCTCTCTCTCTCTCTCTCCAGTTTTAAATCTCCTTCTCCACATCCTCTTCCGAAGATTCTTCTGTACACGAAAACTCTATGTTAAAAGCTCTTCTTTGCAACTCTGGGAAAGACAGGGTTGAGTGACATTGGAAAGCAATAAAATTTTAATTGGATTGCAAAATCCATTCCTTTTAGACAAAAACTACTAATGATCAAAGGTATTACACTATAATATAAGTTATACTATCATATACTAATATTATTATATATAATACTACATCATAGTACTTAGTGACCTAATATATAATATCCTCTATACAGCATTACGCATATATAAAGGTGCCCTATGTATTTATAGTAGAGTATCTACTCATACATTTATACTCCTACTACTGTATGATTATACATAACTCATATACTCTATATAATAATAATATGAGACAATACATATAATAAGTAATAATAATAACTGATTATATTAATATATCAACTAAAGTGAATGTCCATAATAATCAAATAAATAAATAATAAAATATCAAATAATATAATAAACATAATATATCTAAATAATAATTATATTTATATACATAATAATTAATTTGGCCCTTTCGGTCGTTATTCTTTCAAGAAATTAATAATCCTACCTTAATAAGCACATAATAATAACAAAAATAATAATTAATAATTAATAATTGAATATAATAATAATAATTTAATAATAATAATAATTAATAATAATAATTAATAATCAAAAATAATAATAATATAATAATAAATAATTAAAATAATAATAATAAATAATAATAATAGTAATAATAATAATAATTACCTAATAATATTCATTATTCGTTCTGCTTCTTTGTGTTAATGCTGGTAATCAGTGCCAATGGTAATGAATAAATAATAATAATGATCAATTAATAATATATTAGATAATATAGATAAGAATAAATAATAATCAACTAAAACATAATAATAAACTAATCAAATAATAATATATATATATTAATGTTAGAAAATCATAGGCTCAGGGCTTTGATCAAAAATGCCCAGAAAATATATATATAGGTACTTATATATTGAGTTAGCATTACTCCCTACTATATACGTAAAGATAATTATTACCTTAACATATAGTATATATACCGACTAAATATATATAATAACTATATATATATATATATATATATTATTACTCTACTCGTTCAAAATTAACTCCACCACAAGGGCACTTGCGAAGCGACGGGTTGAAAAAGGTTGAAGAACGCGAAGCAGACACTTTATTGGACAATGGCAATAACATGGTGGATTCCTCCCGAACCGTAGGTTGATAGATTGTGAGGCCAAGGTGCAGCCAAAGGGTCTCGCAGCACAGGGTTCGAGGTTCGCGCTGTAGAAATACTAACAATGTTAGCGTCACGTAACGGCGACGGCTCGGGGATGCAGGTCTGTATCAACTACTCGTGTATGACCCTACCATCTGCACGGTCATGAACTGCCTGACACCGTCCTGGCATGCTCTCCAGTGGAGTGGCGAAGGTACTGGACAGTGATTGATCCCCCCATAGATCGAGTCGTTCGCAGTGACCTGTCACAGGTGCCGGAGGGTTCGCTCTGGAAGGAGGTTGCAGCATTCGGATTCCGGAGTTCAGGATCAGTCTCGCAAATGTTCGATTGGTGAGGTGCCGGACTATATGGTTGGCCATTCCAAAGCGCCTTAATTGAACCGTCCACGGCATAGTCATTCACACACATTGGGTGGCCGTCTGTGTGGTTCTAGCATGTCTGCAATTAGGAATGAAAGAAGTCACCGATGTTAGGACGGCATATGAACAAAGGACATGATGGTTCGAGGTTGGTCTATGTGGATATAGCGCTTCACAAGCTGTAAGCAGTGCCTCCATCGAAGATGTGCAAACTCCGTAGGCCCCGATAAAGCAGATGCCTCCCCAGGGACCAAACCGACCCACCCCAAACGGCGGCACCTGCAGCACATTGCTTTGCGCGAACCTCTCCGTCGGTCGTCGGTATACTCTAGCACGCCTCTCCGAGGCGTACAGAGACACTTCGTCTCGTCCGTAAAGAGCACCTTTGCCAATCGTCGACCGTCCAATGGATGTGCTCTCGGGCAAATGCCAGTCACGCCCTTCGATGTGCCGTGGTGTGTGGTGGACCTATGGCAGGCCTCCGGGGCCGTTTAATTATGTTTCCGCAAGGCGCGTTGACGCACTGTAGTGCACTCACCCTGGTTCGTGTACCTCAGTTCAGCTGTATCGGCCAGCTGTTCGTCGTTGTGTGTCGCTCTCGTAATTTACGCAGACGATATAAAATCGTCTTTCTACATGGTGTCTGGCCCTATGGGCCCTACCTTGTCCTCGTCGGCGATCAGTGTCAGGGTTTCCTGGTACCGTTGGACCACCCGTGCAATCGTTGTGTTGCGCTACACCAAACCGTCGTACCAAGTTGCGCCGGTACCCGTGTCCTTCGGCGTGGAGTGTTGTTATCTGCACACACTGATCTCTTGACAAACACAATCCTGAAACTACAAACAACAACTATAATACAACACAAATGCATTATCGGAAATATGTCGCTTCGTACGTTGAATGATCCCTCACCCTTGATTTATTACCCCCGGCATAAGCCTATCCCCACCTCTCCCAAGTCTAGTTACGTGGTTTATGTTTTCCTAAATTTAACGCGGTGACGGCCCCAAATACTGCAGCGAATTTTCTGCGGGGTGGTTACATAGTTACACTGATTGCTGTCGTCAAGCCCGACCCGTGTTGGTGTGGGTTTGCAATGGGTTAGAGTCCTTTCCGGTTCATGCGAGTGATTACTTACCATCAGTGGTGCGTATTTTTGACGAGTTATTATACTACTAGTATATGTATAATATCATAGTGAGTATATATATAGTTCCATATATAATACTATAATATATATATATTATTATATATATGCATATATATATATCTATATAAATATAATCTTACTACGCTATATATAAGGAATACTGGGACTATACTATATATATATATATATATATAATATGAAAGAATTAAAAATTGATAAAATTCATTAATTTTAAAGGTTTTTAATAATGACGTCATCGACTTGACGAAAAAATCAATAACGTTACGTCGAACTACAATAATAATTATCCATGTACAGCTGAGATTCAACATATGAACGTAATGTCACGTGTTTAATAATTGATGTCAGCTCACGTTTGTTACAACAAATATATCGTCATCATACTTTGAGTATAAATATCATTTTGAAAACTTTGAAGCGAATTTTTTCATCTTCCCGAATGGGATTTTAAATTTAAGTTCCAGAAGGAAGGCACCATGAATACTAAATAAGTAGACGTGCTTAGTTTGCTAAAAAATTCATGTACTCTTCGTAATATCGTTTGCAAATGAGCAGAAGTAAAATAAGGGGGGCGGGGGTACGCTTTATTATAAAAAATTTAATATAGAATATAGTCACAACTGCTAACGCTACCCACTCAGACAATAGTACTATAGGTCCACTGCTACTACATATAATCTCGCCTCGTATCCGCCCCAATCCGAATAGTAAAGCCAGATACCAAGGGCCAACGGCACACATGATACTCGCCTGGACCACCACTCTCTTAATAGTCTTCCACCCGAATACCAGTCGCCCGCTTGGTACTTCCCCGTTATTTGCAGGATAGTCTGGTTCTCCCCACGGATAAGCTGTCAACCTCGCTGACCCTACTTCACAGTCAAAGGTACAAAACAGGCTAGGTCCCAATCAAACACCTAACTTATCTTTCCGATTCGCGCCATACCGTGACTGCGCTCTCCTCCTGTTGGAGCTAGAGTAGTTATAGCTATGCCCACATCTCGCTAGCCGTGTCCTATAGTTGAATTTACGCACGAGGCGCTCTTGCCTCTGTTAATTCCTTCGCCGCCTAAGCTTCTCATGGCCATACGTCCCCTGCCCTAATAAGCGCGTACAACATCGTCCCAGATCTTCTGTTCGACGCTTCGCCCCTCAGATTGCGGCGTTATATGTTTATAGTATGATTATATATTATATATATATATATACTATATATAATATATATATATATATATATATTATATATAATATATACTATATATAATATATATATATTAAAAGTATATATAAGTATATAAGTATATTAAGACCTTATATTATATAATAAAGTAATATATATTATAGTATATATATATAACTATATATATTATATTATATATTATATATATGAATATATATTAATTATATTATATATTATAATATATATATATATATATATATATATATAAGTGACTATGTTCCACTGTAAGTGTGATTAATTGGAACATAGTCACTTCCACTACTACTCCAAATTTTATAAACAAAAACAAGGCCTAAGTATGGGATCTCCACTTTCACCTATCATTAGTAATATATTTATGGAATTAATAGAAAAGTATCATTTTTTCACTAACCCTCTGTTCTCTAATATTTATTGGTTCAGATATGTCGATGACATTTTTTCAGCCATTCCACACAATATCAACCCACAACATATCCTAACACATATAAACTCTATAGACAACAAATTACAGTTCACCCTAGAACAATCCAACAACAAAACTCTTCCTTTCCTAGATACACTAATTACTTGGAATAACAACACACAATTAAACTTCGCAATATACCGTAAACCTGCATCACACAACAATTACATACACTGGTATTCCTTCCACACAGCCAATACAAAAATAGCCACACTTTCTTCATTATTCCTACGTGCACTTCGGATCTGTTCCCCCTCCACTCTACAAAAAGAATATGATTTACTGTTCAAAACCTTTAAAAATTTACAATACCCTGAACATATAATACTCAAAGCATTAAAAAAAGCAAAAAAGAAATTTTTCAGCACACATGACAGTAATGATAACCAAAATAATTTGACCTATTTACCAGTCCCCTATCCAGTAATCCCATATATAAAAAAACTTTTACCAAAAAACTTAATCTTAACTCCATCTAACACCCTACCACTAAAAAAAGTTATGAAACCAAATAAATTTAAAAACTACGAAAAATCACAATGCATCTACAAGATTCCATGTAACAACTGTACAGATATTTACATAGGAGAGACGATTGATTTCATAAGAAGAAGAAACCAACACAAGGATGATCTGATAACCGGCTCATAAAACAGAATTCAGCTCTAACCCACCACAGAAGAAATCAAAACCACAGAATCAATATAGATGGAATGGAACCAATCATCTACGCATCAGACAACAACAAACGCAAAATACCGAATCCTTTATGTATAAAAAATACAACAACTACAACAAAATTCAGCGTGTGAAATTGTATAATAGATAGTTCTACATGAATACAAATAATGACAAAACACAAAATACTATAGTACAGATTTCAGAAAAAATAACAACCTCCTGTAAAAAAGAAAAATACTCAGCACCAAATGCATCAATTAAATTAGAGACTCGCTCACAGTCAGTCAAAACTTCACCTGAAGAGGCCCGCTGAGTATATTATTCGGCGAAAAGCTAGTTGTTGTGTTTTATTCTACAATAATTTATTTTAACTTTATAAAAAATTGTTTGCACAATGTACTAAGTTTTTTAAACAGTTTAACATTCATAGTGTGTTTCATCCTAAGATTTTTAGGGCAAATTGATCAAATAAATATATGAAAATATTAGAAGTTTAAAGCTAATTTAGTCAACTATATAAATCATATATACGCTATACTATATAATATTATTATTAATGGACAATAGTATATCATTACTCTAATATAGTATAACTATATAAACTATATTATATCATATATATAAGGTACTTATATATAATATATATATATATAATAAATATATATAAATATATATATAGCTTAATATATATATATATATATTCTATATATATTATATATAATATGACATAATAGTATAATACTTTGATTATATCTCTATATGATATATACGTTATATAGGATATATATATATATAATATACACCTAATATATATATATATTATATATATATTATATAGTGAGTATATCATTATATATTTGTTATATATATTATATATATAAATATTATATTATATATTATATATATATATAGTATATATATATATATATATATTATATATATATATATATATAAATATATATAATATATATATATACTATATATATATTGTATGTATCATAAGTTTTACTACTATACATGAACCACTGGCAACAACAATACATTCATGCAGAGCTTCTAGGGCCCACTCTAGCTAGTCGCTTACATTCACCAAAGGTTTAATGTGTATCAGATATCTCCTACCAGTCGCAGCAATTGTTCACTATACTGCATCATCCATTTCCCTTTTTCAACCAGTGTATTTATCCCTTAAACATTTTAACCCAGATACTTTTTCCAATGGTTTACCATTCAGCATTAATTTATACTGCTGACTCTCCTGACCAACCGACATCAGCTTGTTCTTACCTAAATTTACTTTCTTATATATCATATATCATAGTATAATATATAGTTATCTACGATATTCTCTTATAATATAATTAGTGGCTAATTAGTGTATACTATCTTAGTATATATACTGAAATAGTATATTAATATATATATAATATATATATAATATATTTATATTTATATTAATATATATATATATATATATATATATATATATATATATATATATATAATAATTATATTATTATATATATATCCATTATAATATTATATTATATATATATATATGTATATACTATATATATATAAATATATATATAGTATATACTATATATATATTAATATGTATATATATATATAATATATAATAATATTATATAATATATTATATATATAAATATATATATATATAATATACTATACTTATATATTATATATATATATATATATATATCACCCTGCCAAATCTCTATACCAATCAATTCAAACTTTCTTTATATTTAGCACACAAAAACAAATCACCTCATTTACGTTCCATAAAAAGGGAACCATCCTCTCTTTTCCATTATCCATCGGTCTAACCCC
>JABUQX010065887.1:37500-44573 GCA_015478945.1 Trachelipus rathkii | reverse complement strand
TATATTATAATATATACTATATATAATTATATATATAATATATATATATATATATATATATATATATATATATATATATATATATATATATATATATATATATATATATATATATTAAAAATTGGTATTGAGAGTTGCAAGAATAAATTAATATTCCTGCTTTAAAAGAGGTTGTTTCCTGGAAACCTGGAGTTGCCAAAAGTCAAAAATATGATAGGTCGATAGCTTAAGTTTTTAGGTAGTTGCTGTTTGAATTCATTTAGTTTTGTCGTTGTTTGATTTTCAAACTATTCAGTCGCTTAGAAAGCTTTTCAGGTGAAGACCTAAAACTTATTCGTACACATCGCAATCTGGGTTGTTAAAGGCAGCTTACTTAGTCTTATTCATTAAATTATCAGTTATTTATTTATTTGCGTTCGGTTATCAAATATTCAAACCTTTCAAAGAATTGACGATCGTCTTCAACTAAGAAATATTCTGAGAGGCACTTGCTTGAATCCTTCTCGTATTCAATTAATCGTGAGTTAATCATTTTGTCAAGCGAGAAGAGACTTGAATAAGTGTTGATTTTAGAATTATTCTTAGATCAAAACAGTTGGAAGAGTCTATCAAAATAATATGTACGTTGACAATTTTTTGTAAATTTCTTCTGTCAACGAACTTCAAGATATTTTTCAAAAGGCCACCTAACGTATGAGTGAAGGAGGTTTCAACTTGTGTTCCTGGAGCTCCAATTGTCCAGAGCTTAAAGAAATATTCGAGGAGGAGGGCAAACTTGCAATTCATCAGATTGATGATGAAAGAATTTTAGGGCATTTGTATAATACAGTTCAAGATAGTCTGAGTCTTAGTAACTTTTCATTAAATAGTGTCTCTACAAAAAGACCGCTTCTATCGGAAATTTCAAAAGTATTCGATCCCCTTAGCCTTTACCTCCCCATCACAGTTCGAGGCCTCTTTTGAGTCAAGTGACTCTGATTTAAATATTCATATATTTTGTGATGCAAGCACTGTTGCTTATGGCTTCGTGGTGTATGTGTCGTCAGCGGCAGAAGGTCCAAATATTCTTTGATCAAAGGGAAAAATTGCGCCTGCAAAAGGAAGAACGTTTTCCTGTTTGGAATTATTACCTGTGTTTTTGGCCTTGAAGTGTTTGTCATAAATGTTGAGTTCACTGTCAGGTGTGAAGTTCAAGGAATTGAACATATTCTCCTACATACAGATAACTCTTCATTGGATCCAAAATAAAATCTTAAAGGTCAAACAAATATTCGTGAAGAACCAGGTGCAAGATATTCTCATCATGAACTCTTCGCTTCAAGAGAAATATTCTTGAGTCCCAAATTTCTTTACGTCAGAACAGATAATAATCCTGCGGACCTTCTGACCAGAGGTATTTCTTTCATATAGTTCCAAAAGAACATTTCCTTCTGACTAAAAGGCCAAAATGGCTCTCATTAAATAATGTTTACTAGCCATCAGCTGAACTGGAAACGACATCTCCAGTTTTCGGTGTTGTTCAAAGTGGCAATGAACCTCCTGTAGTGGATTTGTCTAAATCTTCAAAGTTTCATACTTTACAACAAGTAGTTACTTTGTTATTCAAATTTAGAGCCTTGTCAATAGGTGTGACAAATAATCATGATTTAAGGGCACGTCTGTATTGTCTGTGGACAATGCAGAAAGAATCGTTCTCGAAAGACCTTCAATTTCTAGAAGAAATCAAAATTCGTTCACAGGCCAAGTTCCAGACTTGGTAAATAATCTGAACTTGTTCTTAGATGACAATAATCTCATCAGGAGAAAGGGTCGCTTGTCGAGATGCAATTATTATAATTATAATGTAATTAATCCCATCTTGCTCTCAAAATGTCACCACCTTTCTAAGTTAATCATAAAAGATGCTCACAATAGGTGTAAGAAGAATCTAGGCATACAGGCCACTCTTACAAATATTCGGCTCCAAGGCTTCTGGGTGATGTCAACGCATACCTCCATGTTTTGACCAACATTGGTTGGTCAAAGTCAAGGACTCTATCTCAGCCAAAAAAAAATTCATAATCATTTACACCTGTTTAAATATTCGTGTGGTCGATTTGGACCTCTTAGGTGACATGTCATCTAAATCATTTATTCAATCGTTTCAATGGTTTGTTAATCTTTTTGGAGTATCTGACTGTGTCTATAGTGGCAACGCGTGCTCCTACAGTCAAGGTGCTGACTTCATGGAAACTTCTTCGTGTCAGAAAATAGAAGTGAGTTTTTAAGAAAAAAAATCAGATTTCGCATAAGCGAATCCCTTTCTATAGCCTATGGATGAGAAGCCAGTGGGAAAGGGTAATACGTGTAGTGAAGGATTGTCTATTTAAGATAACTGGAGGTTCTTCATTGAATTATTTCGATTTCATAACTATTCTGTCAAATATTGCTGACGCAAATAATCCACTTCCACTCACCTACACCACCAGTTCAATTGAAATATTGCCACTCAATCCCAACGATTTCATAAAACCTTTATCAAAGACCGCTATGGCTTTACCCGGAGCTGGGTCAAATAATCAGTTCTGGGACTTAACTTGGGCTCAGAAAGAGCTAATGAAGTCTCTCAAATATTCTTCTGAAAAATTGGAAGTCTCATACCAAACGGTACAATGAATATTTTCTAAATTTAAGAGAAACTGGAAGAGATCTCTACCAGGTCAACTGGAATACCTAAATCAAAAAAGATGACGTTATTCTAATCAAAAGCCCAGTAAAGCGTCTTCTTTACTGGCAGATGGGGTGGTCGTAGACCTTATACATGGTGACGACAACAAGGTTAGACCGGTATACGTCAGAACTCCTGAGGGACAAGTCAGCTTGTACCCAGTCAAGTATTTGCATCTCCTGGAGCTTTCTCCGACCCACAGTGGCTCAACACCTTCATCGTCGGACACTGTCCTTGTCCTTTCGGCAAACTCATCATAAAATATTCCTGGAGGGAGGAACCCCATTTCTACGTCTATGATGGATGCTGAAAGTTTATCAACTCCTGTTCCTAGAGATATTCACAATTTTCGGCCTAAGCGGATAGCTGCAGAAGCTGCCAGGAAAATCTTCTGATATATGATTCATCGGAAGAATCAGATTAAATATTCTGCAGCTGTTTTCAAAATATTTATTTCAAATATTCAAGTTCTGACTTCTGAACTATAGAGGTCAGAAGCTCCCCCCGCCCCCGGAAAGATTTAAAAATTGGTATTCATAGTTCCCAAAAATAAGTAAAATATTCCTGCTCTAAAGGAGGATGTTTCCTGGAATCTTGGAGATTCCCAAAAGTCAAAAATATGATAGATCAATCGCTTCAGCTTTTAGGTAGTCGCTGTTTGAATTCATTCAGTTAAGTCGTTGTATGATTTTCAAACTGTTCAGTCGCTTAGAAAGCTTTTTAGGTGAAAACCTAACATTTATTCGTGCACATAGCCATCTTGGTTGTTACTTATTCATTAAATTGTTGTAACTTATTCATTAAATTATCAGTTATTTATTATTTGCGTTCGGTTATCAAATGTTCAAACCTTTCAACGAATTGACTATCGTCTTCAACTAAGAAATACTCTGATAGACACTTGTATGAGTCCTTCTCGTATTCAATTAATCGTGAGTTAATCATTTAGCCAAGTGTGAAGAGACTTGAATAAATGCTGATTTTAGAATTATTCTTAGATCAAAACAGTTGGAAGAGTTTATCAAGTTGTTAAATATTCGAGTGGACTCTTCCTCTTAACATTAAATTATTCTGAAAAGCTTGAGACGGGTTAACTACTTTGTTTTGTAGGCCTGAGAAAACAAATTTTTCTCAACAAGCTTGAAATAATCATGTGTAACATTCCGCGTACCTAAATATTAATCAGGTGAATGTGAAGACCCTAGGCTCCCCAGGAAATATACCTCAAAATATTCTAAACTTGCAGTATAGAAAACAAAATTATTCCTATATTTACCAACATCAAATTCTTCTTAGAATTAATCACGTTCTTAATCTGAACGAAATAATCGGATTTGGGTACTTGCAAATCTTCATTCAAAAATAAATGACAAATTATATATATATATATATATATATATATATATATATATATATATATATATATATATATATAATATATATATATATATATATATATATTATATAATATATATATATAATATATATACATATATATATATATATATATATATATTAATATATATATATATATATATAAACCTTTTATATTTGTATAATTTCATTTAATTTTCCTCTTTATTTTAATGTATTTAAAAATTAAAAATATATATATATATAGATATATATTATATATATATATATATATATATATTATATTATATATATATTATCATATATATATATATATATCAGTATATATACTATATATATATTATGGCCCCCTGTATCTAAAAGACCATGATAGGGACGTTTTAAAAACTTAATACATTTATTGAAGTTTTGCACCGGAAACAGAAAAATGTTAGAAGAATAAAATTAATTTTCGTTAAAAAGAAAAAATAATAAATATATTTTGATGTACCGTAAAATATTCGCGTTCCCCAAAATATCTGAGACATGATCCCCCCAATATTACTCGGCAGACGTCTTGAAAATTACGACTTGCATGAAGATGAATGAAAAAATTATTATTTTTTTAATTGGATTAACGTAAATGCATGGCACACAAGAGTAATTCACGGAAGACCCTGAAGTGCTGGTGAAATAAATTTTTTAAAAAATATAAAAAACAATTTTTTAGTCAATACTATGGGGAAAAAATTTTAAATGATGATTTTTAAAAGCTTACCCTTAAAATATTGAAAAAATATAAAGAAAACTTTTTTTATGGGTAGCATGCCTAAATTACGGTAAATAAACATAGATTTTATTTTTATTTTATGTAGTTATTATTAACTTTTTTATTTATATAATGTTCATTCCTGCTTTAAAATGTACGGTTGAATTCAAAAACCAATGTATGTCAGTGTTCATGTACAGGTTAACGGTCGGCTATAGCAATTTTTTTCGCTAGACTACAGCGGACCCCCCTAATTCTTAAACGCTTTTTCATTTAAAGTTAGTATATATAATTATATTAATAATAATCATATTAATTATACTTTTTATATATAATATTTACAACTACCTATATAGATATATAAATATATATATATATAGTATGAACTATATATATATATTGATATATATATATATAATATATATATATATATATAGATATACTATATAAATTTAGGAGGCCTGAATTAATATCACACTACATATATCTCAAGCAGTTTATTGAAACTTTCACATAAATAAAATGGTCTTCTGGATGTTATTATGTGAAAATTTATTAAGAACTTTGATATATTGCAGTTTATTATTAATTCAGGCCTTCAAACTTGATACTTATAAAACTTAGCGTTGTTTATTGCTTTAGTATGCTCTTAATACTATAATATATATATATATATATATATAAAATATATCGTCAGTAAAGTAAGTATATAGGTATATATATATATATATAACTTATATAGAACTTATATATATACGTATATACTTATATACTTATAATAAAGTATTATAATATAGACCTAATACTAGTAATAATTCTAAATAAAAAAATTTACTGATATATATATCATGATTGTATAATATAAAATATAATATATAAATTATATATATATAATATAATTAATATAATTTCACATAAATAAAAATGAAGTTTTACGGTAAATAATTTGCATCTTCCTGAAAAGAAAACCAACAAACATGAATCATATACTTATATTAATTAAATTATTTCAAGTATGTATATTAATATATTAAGGCTATATACTTTAAATTAACAAATATTTAATTACGGAGTTGAGATACTTTAAGGCTTAACTAATATATAATAATTAATAGTTTACTCACAGTAGTAGAAAAAATATCAGCTGAAAAGGTACTTAGATATATTATTACTTACGTAAGTCGATCACATATTATATATATATATATATATATATTAATATAGATAGTATTACGTAACTTATATTTATTTGCGAAAGGAGAGAGTTAATTTGTAGTAAATTGAAAGTGTGACTTATAATCCTATAAAAAAAAAATTTGTTTAAACTCTTAAATAATTTTATGAAAAAAAAAACGTATTAATTTTTCAGAACTTTCGATCCATTTCTGTGCTTTTCAGACCTAATATTATATTTAGTTAAGAGGAACGTCAATGATAACCATCTTTAATACATACAATACACACACGCACACAATACGCTGTGTGTAATGGCAGATCGTGTATGTGTGTTTGTATTTGTAACAACTTGTATTCGTTTCTCACGACCCATAAAACGACCCTTTTTGAGCCTCGAGAAAGCTGACCAAGATTGCAAGAAAGAGTCCATTTATCAATGACTCATATATTATGTGTACCGAAATTCATTAACCCTGGCATAATAATATATTATATATATATTATATATTATATATATTATATATTATATTATGATGTCTATCAGGGATATTATAGAACTTATAATATAATTAAAGTCGTAGAATAGTATATATCTATAATAAGGGTATAGTATATACTAAAATATAAAATCCTAAAAAATTCAATGGAAAAAAAAATACTTGTAAATCACAAAAAAAAATTTTAAGTTTTTGAAATTTCTTTTAGGAACTTATATATATATTATATATATTTGATGTCACTGATGTGACACATTTAAGAACGTGTCACGGCAAGGATAATTGAAGAAGGAGGAACCCCACAAATATCTAAGTGTTATTAAAATTTATTAAAAGGACGTTTCGTGGACGTGACTGTCCACTTCACTCAGCTAATAATGAAGTGAACAGTCACGTCTTTTAATAAATTTTATAAACTTAATATTTGTTTTTTTTTTTTTGCTATTATGATATATATAACTACGTGAAAGTTTACAAGATCATATCTCATATATTTTAAGTATCTTAACAATAAAATATATATATATAAATATATATATATGATAACTCGTAAATATAATGAGCTAGTTAT